>JAKTPV010000060.1:0-97446 GCA_030556335.1 Myxozyma vanderwaltii | reverse complement strand
AGCCTTGATAGGGCAGATTCAAATAAGGGCTAAACCATATCAGGACTAGCTTGAAATGGCCAAGGTGAAGGCTTGTACAAGCGTGCTGCTCCCCTTTGTGGTTTAGAAATTGAAGCAAAAATACAGAAGTCTTTGAGAACATCTTAAAGAACTTGTACAATATATATTTTGACTAACACACTATCTTGTATTAATTCTAATAGTACCCACCTCTGAATCATCTCATATTAATGCAATTATTGACCGTCACCCAGATGACAATGAAATGATGCCTGATGAAACTGAGCCTGATAACTAGCCCTAAGAAGATCTATTGATGAAAATGGACATACTAACTAGTATCCAAATTTGAAAGAGTGACACATGCATAATAACACTCTGGCAGAGGGCTTCACTTGAAGATTCTGGATTTGGTATTAATGGTTTTATTTTGCTCTATCAATGCTTGATTTTATAAGTAATTTGTTAAAATATTTGTATGTGATATATAGTTGTCTAGAAACAGCTCATAAGAAGTTGTATATTTTCTATGAAAATGTCATATCCTCGCAGATGCATACATCAAGGAATAAATAATACAAAAAATTAAAAAAAAAAGCCAGTGAATGTGATGAATCAGTAAACGCATGATACTCCAAAAGGAGAATAGTAGGTGAAGTAGCAGCAGTTATATGAGCTGAAGCCTGGATAAGCCAGAGTCATAGGATAGGAAAATTGAATCAGGACTAAGCTTGAAAAGGCCAAGGTGAATGTTTGTAACAGCATGCTGCTCCCACTTTGTAACTTAGAAAGTAAACCACTTAATGCAAAAGCTTTTTAAGAATAAAGGCTGCTCACACTTTGTAACTTTGAAAGTAAACCACTTAATGCAAAAGCTTCTGAGATTGGCACAAAGAACAGTGTCATATTACTAGGCTTTATAAAAAGACCTTTCTATATATGCCTAGACCAACTACACAAATTATATAAAATCTTATTAATAGCCAACAAGACCTGAGACTGCAAAATCTTCACAAAAATCATCAGATAAATAGAACAGTCTTACTGGTTATGATGGTTTTCAGAATGCTTGAACTAATTGAGCAAGTTTTGAAGGGTTGTATTAGATCAAAATAATTCAAAGAAACCAGGAAACATGTCTAAACCCCCAGGCAGACCACCATCAGAGTATTCTTTTACAAGTGTATCCAATCTGACTATCTCATTGGATAGTGAATTGTGCAATGTCAGATAATGATCTGCATCCCAGAACTTGTTCAGCGATTGATTATGTGGCAAAGAGCGCAGGGCTCATAACCCATTGAAGTCCTTGCTTACTATCAGTTGGGAGCTGTATCCAGTCCGTGCAAAACTGGATAGATATATGAAACTTTTACTTAAGTACTTGAGAAAATAAGATACTAGCTTGACAAACAATATAAGACTTCACTTTGCCTCACATGTCACAAATCAAAATTACAAAATAAATAAAGATTCCAGCTTAAACATTAAGTTTTAGGCATACTCAATTTATGGGATCATTATGAACTGTAATAATTAATTATTCAACTCATAATAGTTGCTGTGTAATTGCCATATCCTCGCAGATGCTTATGCCAATGAACAAAAAATAAAACAGTAAAATTGATGCCACTGCCAGATGGCTTTGTTTTGAGATTTTGAGTTTGGTATTCATCTTTTCATTCTGCTTCCTTCATGTTGCCTATCTTGAGTAAGTTGTCGAAAATCTGTTCATAGTGTTTATTTGTGTAGAGCCAAAGCAAGCTGTATTTACTATGTGAACACCAAATAATCATGGGAACATATATTAAAAGAGGTCTGTTAAAAGAGAGCTAACACAGCAAATATACACAAAAAAGAAGAAGCAATGATGGTCTACTTTGCAGTTTCTACGCTTCGCTAATACAGATACAATGATATAACTCTGTAAGTAGTACATTAACCAGCTCAGTATGCCATTACTATAATAATTTGTGAATTAATAAAAATTGGTGTAAGTGCCTGTGTCTTTATTCAGACAAAGTCGGACATTATGGCTGGAGAATGACCAGAAAAAAAAGTTTATTGGTGCATGACAGGAAACAGCTTTGCGAAATAATGCTGAGAATATGGTTAGATTGCTCAACCAACACAAGAGCAGCCTTACTTCAGCATTAAATGCTTATAAGCTCAACCGTAACCCACTATATGGTGTGTTCTATAGATTTAGCATGAAATTCAGATCAGTGTTTCACTTGCATTTTGTTTGGTCGACTATCTGCTATTGCAATACTGTAATCCCATAGCACTTACCATCTTTGAGATCACTTTCTCACACTCATAAATGATTTCAATCCATGAGGAAAGCACATCCAAAACAGCAGTATCAGACATTGCAGTTTCATTTGACCGAGATTGGATTAAGAACCTTACCCATTCCGTTAATTCATGAGCCTTGTGTATATTGCCAGCCCCACATATCATATTTTCCAGATATCTGAGTAGTAGTTGCACATCTTCCTCATGGGGACTCAAGCAGTGATCTAATGAAACGGATAACCAGTGCTGGAGAATTAGCTTCAAATAAGGTGTATTGTCGCAGCTTTCTGCTATTAGCCCATTGTCACTTTTCATGGAGATTTCACTCTTGAAGTGATATTCGCTGTTGGGACAGGCGTTACTCTGAGCCTCCTCCTCAAGAACCAAGCAATTATTACGGTTGTATTCTTCGGTGTTTTTACCACAATCAGTGGAATATCCTTTATAAGAAGATATAAGCTTTTGCTTATTCTTTTGGGTATCATCGCATTTGGAGAGTTTTGTCATCTGTAACCCTATTCCTCTAATATCTCGAATTGATATTGGCTGCATTTTCTGTAGAAGGGAGTAAGACAAATCTGCTATATCATCTGCAGAAGAAACAGAATATTCGAGCGAGGCAGAACGGCTATGGGATATGCATTCCCCACATCCTAGATATTTCGAAGGGTTTATCGGAGCATTGGGTGCACGCAATTGTAACTTCAGAGTTATTGCTCTACCAGTAAGGTTAACATTTTGCAAGCGCTGAGAGAGTTCCCCGGAAAGCTGATAAAGAAAATGCTTTGTTTCGTCAATGGCATTGAACCTTATCCCCCAATTAATTTCGGCACTAACACTTTTCCTTTCAGATATATCACCAACAGTTTGATCGTCAATGCCTAGTGAATAATTAAAAAGCTTTGCACCAGTTCTCTCTCCGAGTAGCAGTTTGACTCGTTCTCTTCCAAGAGTCTGGATATCTTTCACAGTATGAGCTGTTCCAAGTTCTGACCTTAAAACTGATTCAATAGAGTAACCAATTCCGGGCAAATCAGCAATTTTCATGTTTCCAATAGTCTCAAGCGCTTCGTGTTCAGTTAAAAAATGCAATCCATTAGGTTTAGCTATCTTAGTTGCAATCTTTGCCTGCAAAATGTTTTTTCCAACGCCAATGCTAACGGGGCAGCCTGTGTACTGGAAGACAAGTGAACGAATTTTCTCACCAATTTCAGTTGCACGAGCCTTGGTTGCATTTTCGTCAATTCCTAAGCACGCTGTAGACAAATCAACAAGAGCTTCATCAATAGAAACTGCTTCAATTTTGTCAGCATCACTGCTCAAGAGGACTTCATAAAGCTTAGCAGAAACATTCTCATATTCTTTGAACTGATATGGTAGACAGATTATGTCAGGGCATAAAGCTTTTGCTTGACGCATCCTAAAGATATGTCACATATTAGCATACAAACACAGACCTGAACACAACACTGCCAAACGTACCACATCCCGTTCTTCACACCTAATGCACGTGCAGCATAATTACAGCTTGCAATTTCCGAACTTAAAGAGCCACCATGTCCAACGCATAGTGGTTTGCCTTCCAAACCGGGGTTGGATTTGGAAGCGACTGATGCGAAGAAGCAGTCGAAATCAACATGGAAAATCACTCGGTCTGTTGTTGTTACTTTGCTTGCATTTGGTATGATTCTTCTCATGCTAAGAGAATTATTCCTTGTAAAGATCATACTTTGATATTTGCTTCTGAGCTCAGATTTCCATGTGCTAAGATGATGAAGCCGAGATTGACTATAGTATTTTTCTAAAAACTCAGGATCAAGAGCCGTTGCTGTCCTTTGTTTTGGGCTATCAAACAAGCCATCAGTCAATGGGCCTACTGTTTGTCCTTTAGCTATATTTCTCATATCTGTGTCGTCAAACGTCAGTTTGGAAAGAGTTTCATTTTGACGATCGGATCTGCGAGTGCCGAGAAGAGACTGGGCAGCAGCCGGTTGAATTACTTTGAAGTCATGCCATGGTAGTAATTTTCCAGACTCTATACTTTTAGTGATCCATTCCGGCTTGACAACGCGATATTTCTCAAATTCAATAATTTTTTTGGGAGTCTAATAGCTCAAGGGTTAGTTATTTGACAAAGGGGAGAAAGATCTCTGTGCCCTACCAAATAAGAAGCAATGATATGTGTAGTCGAAACCTTCGAGTCTAAATACTGAATAAATTTCCCACCGTGTAAAACAATCAATCTATGGAGTTCAGTAATACTTGGGTCTGTATACCCATTTACGTGTATACGACATCCTGTGAATAACGGTGCGGGTGTACTCGTGGATGAATACGACGCGTTGAGCCTCAAGTTTGCATCCAGGTTTTGTAACTTTATCTTCTTATTCTTAAAATATTCATCAAAGCCTCCAAACTTTGCTCCCGTATATTCTTCTCCTTGCCCAATTGCATTACGGTCAGGCTCATAGGCGGGTCGTTGTCTCTTTAGACCAGGATCGCATTCAATGACATCATCAGTGCTTCCTGGGCTCCTGTGACAGACGAAATGTTAATAAATTAGACATGAGCTAAGTCTAGCTAAGCATACTTCTTATCCATGATAACATTACGCTATCTTGTCTCTAATATTAAAGATAGAACGACGAGTTTACTTCGAGTATGCGCGCGAGTTTGACAACGGAGGCGTGGCGCTAAAAATCCAAACTATCACGTGACCGAAGTCTGCCATGTCTAAACCTTAACGCCAGTTTAGGTCCTCGTCTAGTTACTTCAACCTACCTGTATCGGCCCTGATTTCTACCCGCAAACGAACGCAACAATGTATTGCTCAGATTTTAATAGTTGAGCGTACTCAAGTTTATATTTATTTGTGCTCACTCTTGTCTGTGAGGTGTTTCTCGCGCGCTTCTTTTGTCTTCTGCAAGTATGTCGCAGAGCAATGATGCCAGCCATCCATTATCCCAAGGCAGCAATGACAGTATGTTAGAATATGACGGTCAAATGCAGACTAATAGTGGGGATTTGAATGCTTCTGAACTTCGGATGTTGAAGAGCTTGAGGAATAGGCAAGGCAATGAGCATGGACCAACGTCCCTATTCGAGACATGCTTGAAGATGTGCATGTTTAATGCGTCTCGTAAGTGATCAGGCCTACTGGTTTTGCTTATGATGGTACTCTGCTTATATTTTACTCTAGGTATTACAGATATTGGCTATATTCCTTACGATATTATTGGGCCCGTCTTAAGAAGGATGAGCCCTGCTCAGCTTGTGAGTGAATTGTATTGTAATGATCGGATATGCAAGCTACTTGCTAACATTTGCCAATATTAAGATTGTTGTTGAACGAAATTGTCCGGTCAGTGCTATTCGAGTGATATCGCTCTGATTTACTTTGCAGGTCTGACATCTTTTTGCAGCATATTATCTCGGAGACCACTACTTTGTGGAATGAGTATATTTCAAACACATTTTCGGCCCTTGAGATGCAAGCTTCAAGGATTAGTAAGGAGGAGCGTCTCGATGTCCGGAGTTTTTATTTCAAGCTGCTTGAAGCGCGCAGAAAGCGATTAAAGAGAACATCTGTGAAAGTGAAGGCCGAGTACGACAAGATCGAAAGCAAGAAACACAAGATAGTGTCTTTGGACGTTCATACAGATCCAGAGGCTGCCTTGAGGAAGGGGCGCAGACAAACCCGTTCCTCACACGCACCAGTGAAGAGCATGAGCATTGTCCAGAGAGCGAGGTATGAAACGCTTTCGAACTCACTATTTCAACCTCGCAACGGTAATCTGAAGAATGATGGGAGGCAGTCCGAAATCACAGAGACATATCCGATTAGTCACCAGGAGGCGGAGCGACGTCGACAAGAAAAACTGCAGCAGCGTGCCAGTAAAACGCAGCAGCGTGCGGTGGACCCGGAGGCAGCGGATGAACAAGAAGAAAGCCAGACATGGCTTTCTCCTCCTCAGTTGGGCGGAAAGCAGCGTGTGTCGGACGAGTTCAGCTCACGGGGGTTTCCTTTTTCGGCCAGCAACTCGCATCTGCCGCAAGGCCGTGTGCGACAAGGGACGCATGGGCCCGCACCGCTGAGAGCGCGTAAAGTTGGCACTAAGCCATTGATCTCGAAACGAGGCCAGGATTAAAGAGACTCTGGGGTGGGAGAGGGCAGAACAAGGCTGTGATTTTTGGACTTGCTATAAAGAACTGGCGCGTGTAAATATGATAAATAGTGGATTATGAGGGACAAGTTTCTGTTTAGGAGGAGCTACGGCCAAGGTGAGGAGTGTGAGCAGAAAAAGACTGGCTCTAGGTTGATTGGTGCGCAGTTGTACATAGTGATTTTGCGGATGTAATTTGATGTTCTAGTTTCTTGTGCAGTATTGACTGGCGCGGTTGGGCTGAGCCGCAGCTGGCTAGGCGAGACAAGACCGCGCGGCGCAGAGACGTGGTCCCGGCTCGGGTCTGGTCGCCAACAACAGCCCCGCAGAATTTGCTCTTCTCCAACTCTGCTTTTGCGCGTTCTTTTGTGCCGGCTTCACGTATTCCATTCTCGCCTTCGACTAGAGCTGTTTGAAGACCTATCAGCAGCATGCGCTCCGCAGCTTCATCACCAACGTCGTCGTCGCCCTCAACGCCGCCGGATCCGCGCGCACCACGCGACACCGGCTCTGAAGAGAACCCGTTCGACCTCGTCTGCGTCGGCTTTGGCCCGGCAGCGCTCGCCATCGCCATTGCACTCGCAGACGAGATTCCGCACGCGCTTTCCAAAGTGCTTTTTATTGAGAAGCAGACCGCGTTTGCGTGGCACGCGGGCATGCTCATCCCGGGCGCGCACATGCAGATCAGCTTCATCAAGGACTTTGCAACCCAACGAGATCCCACCTCACACTTCACCTTTCTCAACTTCTTACGCGCAAAGAACCGACTGGTCGACTTTATTAATCAGTCTACCTTCTACCCCCTGCGTGAAGAATACCAGGAGTACATGGCCTGGTGCGCGGCGCACTTTGCGGATCAAGTGATATACGGCGAGTGCACCCTCTCCGTCTCCCCCGTGCCGTCACCTGCAACCATTCACAGGCCATCCAGTCCCGCTCGTCTGCTTGAAATTACTAGTGCCAGAGTTTGCTCTGGCGGCCAGGAATCCCTCGTGACTCGCTATGCAAAAAACGTCGTTATTTGCACCGGTGGCAGACCTCGCGTCCCGGACTGTTTTCCTGATATCGCCAAGAACCAGTACAACCACAACATAATGTCAAACGTCTACAACAACCTGCACAGAGTACCACATCAAAGGATATCCCATTCCTCTGACTTCATGCGCGTATTTCCTCAGATCGCTGCCCACTGCGCGGCCCACCCCTCCACTCGAATTGGCGTGCTCGGTGCCGGCCAGTCCTCTGCCGAAATTGCAATATACTTACTATCTAAACTTCCTGCCTCAACCACCATTGATATGATATTTGCCACGCGCGCCCTGCGGCCAGCAGATGACACCCCGTTTGTCAACGAGATCTTCAATCCCTCAGCAGTAGATACTGTCTATTCCCTTTCACGCACAGCTAGGGATAAATTAATACTAGAAGACCGCACCACGAACTACGGTGTCGTTCGCG
The DNA here is from genome assembly GCA_030556335.1 of Myxozyma vanderwaltii. NCBI lineage: Eukaryota > Fungi > Ascomycota > Lipomycetes > Lipomycetales > Lipomycetaceae > Myxozyma > Myxozyma vanderwaltii. Next base: position 89,527 of record JAKTPV010000060.1, on the reverse strand, counting down.
CACATCTAATTGACAGACTATACGAGGAGATCTACGCCCAAAAGCTCCCAGGGCATCAAACTCGACTTTCTCTGCTGAACAATCGCAACTTGAAGCAGGTATCAGAGCTTGACGACGGAAATGTGTTACTCACTCTACAAGAAAATCTTTTTGTCAGTGGTCCGGCGGGAAACAACCAAACACCCATACCAACTCATACTAAAGAGTATGAATTTCTGATTGCAGCCACAGGGTACAATAAAACAGTCCAAGGCGACACATTACTGGCTGGCTTGAAGGATTACATGGCATACGATATCCATAACAGCGAGGACATGCCTGTCGATAGAGGATATCGCCTTCAACTGGACGACGATCTTATCGAAGCAGGCATTTGGATTCAAGGTTCTTGCGAAAATACACATGGCTTGAGTGATTCTTTACTCTCTATCCTCGCTATCAGGGGAAAACTGATTATTGATCAGATTTTTCCTACGACAACCGCAACAAACTCAAAGCCATCCTTTTACTAGAATCTGCATCCTTACAGATTTGCGAACATGCTGGGCGTGTTTTGCAACGGTACCTAGCTGTCTGCAGATTTTGTGTGTTTTGTCATATATCGCATTCGTATATTTGGTGTATATAATATAGCCCTTTTTGAAATACATTTGTGTATTATAGTTGTTTATAATTACTTTTAGACGCAGACTTCGTTGCGACGCGAAACCGAGCCGCATACAAATTTGGAACCTGGCACGCCAAGCCAAATCGAGCATCTAGGCCGCATAGTAAGTACCATAATAAAAATTTTTGCGCGCTCATTAAAAACTCAATTGCCTGTTGGTGGTCCGACCACTTGACGACTGACGACCAGCCCGAACGGCGCAAACGATTTGATCAGATTAGATCCCACCCACGAAATTCGGTTCATGCATTTTCCGCGTCTTTACACATGAAATCCGTGGCGAAAAACAAGTGAACATGAACTCTTCTGTCGCTAATGTGGCGGAGTTGGTGGTGCTGACACCTTTTCCACGACTCGAGCATCGGCTGAAGCCTTGCTTCTACAAAGAACAGACTGTGCCTATCAGCCATCCAACAGCCAAAGACGCAATTCTCGAGTCTTGGGCAAAAATTCTCATTAGATATACCCTTGAAAAAGAAGTTGCATTTCTACTTGAAGCAGGTTCGGGTTTATTACTTGTGACATACTGTAGCTCGACCGCAAATTTGTCTACACAACCAATTTCAAGTGCTCATACGTATTCGCTCTCTGGTACCGCCATCTCGATAAACTCTGATCCTGATCTGCTTCCCGAGGTAAGAATAGCAGCGATCTTTGAGGATCCAAACCATGTCAGGTTATTATACGACACAGGATTTATTCCGAATGGTTTTGCGGAGGAGTTTGCCCACCAGCTCTTTAACTCGACTGCAAATTTGAGTTACAGTGTGCTCAATTCGCCATGCGAAGATTTACCGGGACCTACATTACTTCATGACGTCGTCAATTTTAATAATTCTTCTATCGCACTTGAATTCTTGGATGATGAGTTAATGATAACCTCCCTTACATATAATGATCTCGGGAGTCTGTCGTCTGAAATTTCGAGAAGACTGGAAAGTTATCTAGGCAATATCGTTCCACTCATAATAGAACAGTCAGTGGAGATGTATCTTGCTGTTCTCGGTATTCTTCGCGCTGGGAAAGCGTTTTGCCCTATATCAGCCGCCGATACGCCACGTTCCAGATTGGCATTTATTTTGAAAGACGTCAAAGCAGATGCTGTGCTGGTTACGAAGGAAACCGCGCAATATGTCAAGGGACTCAATGTCGCTGCTATAGTTGTTGATATGCAAGAGCTTAGAAAAAGCCCGCCAAACTCAGCCATGAAAATCAAAAAGATTGATGGAGACGATATAGCCTACTGCATGTAAGCCATTTCTACATATCTAAGTAATGTCAAACAGCCCTAACTTGTTCAGGTTTACTTCCGGATCAACTGGAAATCCCAAAGGAGTACTGGTAACTCACAGGAATGTCACTCAAACACTCATGGCTCACTCCTTCGTCCCTGAATTCCGGAGATTTCTCAATTTTTCGTCTTTGACATTTGATGTCTCTGTACTTGAAATATTTCTGCCGTGGTTTCGCTCTGCTACTTTAGTTTCTGCTCACCGTCCACTTCTGATAGACAATCTGTCAAGAGTAATCAAGATGCTAAATGTTGACGCTTGTGAGCTGACGCCTACCGTGGCAGGCTTGCTTACACCCGCCGAAGTGCCATCGCTGCAGGTGGTTATGACTATTGGCGAGAAGCTTACACGAAGAGTGATTGAAAACTTTGGCTCCAGTAAGAGATTATATAATACCTATGGCCCTACAGAAACCACTATCCAATGTGCAGCGGCAGTGACCGGAACCGAAGACGACTTCGTAGAAGACGATATTGGAGTCCCACTGCCAACGTCGAGTATCCTTATCGCTGACTTAACACAAGGCGCAATAGAATGCTTGCCAGTTGGCTGGCTTGGAGAGCTCGTAATTTTCGGACAGCAAGTCTCTAAAGGGTATCTTAATCGCCCCGATCTCACTGCCGCGGCTTTTGTCGCCCATTCTGAATATGGGATTTGTTATCGCACTGGCGACCTTGCTCGTATACTTCCAAACGGGCGTATTTCATTTGCCGGTCGAGCGACAGAGGGGCAAGTGAAAGTCCGCGGTCGTCGTATTGAGTTGGGTGAGGTCGAATATGCCTGCCAACTTCCAGCAGTGGCAGTTGCAATTAATAATAGGCTTATCGTTGCTGTGGAGGGTGATGGCCGGGTCGCTGAAGAAAATTGCAAAAAAACTCTCCCTGCATATATTCTTCCTGATAAGTATATTACTGTCAAGAAAATTCCCAAACTGATATCGGGTAAAACAGACCGCAAAGCCGTCAGAGCCATGATTACTCAAGAATTAGGGCCTGGAACAAATCCTGGTGAGCGGACTAAGGTACTGAAATATAACACTGAAATGGAGATTAAAATGGCTGGCCTACTAAACGATACTTTTGGATTCTATCCCGACAAAGGGGCTTCGTTTAAAGGAATTGGGGTAGATTCTCTTACTGCTATGCGTTTGCTTGCGTCCATGAGAAGCGTCTCCCCTAATTTAAATCTGAGCGTTGCAGATATCATGGAGGCTGATTCTATTTCTTCGATCATGAAGATCGCAAAAAGCACGCCCGATACTTTTGACAAATCTTTAGAGAATCTTGCTCCTCGATATAGTAGTCCCGAAAATGTGATAGGAGTATATCAGGTCGCCCCTATTCAACTCCGAATACTTCTAGAATGGGCTCGAGATCACCGACTCTACAGTAACAAGATATCAGTTAAGTTTAGAAATGTTCCAGATCGTGGTTCACTAGTTTCTGGATTAAGGACTGTGATTGATAGGCACGAGATTTTACGCACGGGATTCTTAGAAGTTGATGATGAAAACATCTTTGTCCAGATGATTTATCGCGATTCTTTATTTTTTAATGTTACTGAATCTGTTGAGTTGGATAGTTTTGAACAGCTGATTTGTCCGCCGCTACTGGTATCTATTACCAAAGGAGAAAATGATGCTGAATGGATTGTGAATATTCTGATTCATCATGCTATATGTGATGGTTGGACAATTGATATACTATTGAATGAGTTGGAGTCGGTCATTTTCAACACCGACACTGAGCACGTACATCCCGCACAATATAGGGAAGCAATTCCATATCTTATGCATGATGAGCGTGAATTGAACTTTTGGAAAAACTACATGTATGGAGCATTAACGCCGGAGATTCCCGTTATGAAGCCTCCAAGGAGTGAGTCTTCAACGGTATTTGCGGCTAAAGTCTCAAAACCACTTTACATTTCGATGTCTGACATAGAAGAGTTCTGCAAGCAAGCGCAAGTTTCTACGAAGAGTCTGTTTGCATTGGCTTGGGCCAATATCTTGCACAATTTAGACCCGAATAACGAAAACAAAGATGTGATGTTTGGATTTGTGATTTCGCAACGAGCTTTTTTTGCCGGCACGGAACTGGAAAGTTCATTAGGTCCAATGATTGCGTCTCTCCCTCTTAGAGTGTCTACGAGATGCCCAGTCCTCACGAGCCTTGCGAAGTTGAGCGACGATATGATACAAGTTATGCGGCATTCAAAGTCTTTTCCTAGAGATATTTCTCAACTCTCAGAAGGGTTTTCACAGCCTTTGTTCTCAAGTCTACTAGTCTGGCAACAATCTGATGCATTGAAAAGCCCAAATGCGGTAGTTATGCAATCTTTAGATCAGCTCGATGTGAGAGAAAAAATTTATCAGAGTTATTAATTTATTACCAGACTAATGATAAGTACTATAGGTTGCATTATTGGCTGAAATAGAGCCAATTTTTGAGATCAACGAAATTCTTGCTAGCATCACATATCATCCAGATAATCTAGTAGAGTCTCAAGCCCGAATTATGCTCTCTTTGCTAGACGAGTATGTAAGCTACATAGTCTCACACGGGAATGCGCCGGAAGCGTCTGTCGGCAAAGCTGAGATAAGCACTTCATTGCTATCGATATACAACCCCCAGCCTATTAATTGCAATGCTAGAAAGCTGACAGCGATCGACTTGATTGATTTTGGCTCGGACAAAGTTGCTATTGAATTGGTAATTACGAATTCAAAAAACATTTTAGTAACTTTTCGGGAGCTATATAGAGCTATTCAGACTTATTCAAATATGCTCTACGCACGTGGGATTATTGCTGGGGACTGTGTCGGTATTGTTTTGGAAAAATCTGTTGAGCTTTATGCTGTAATTTTGGCAATATGGTATATGGGAGCTGTTTACGTTCCCATTGATCCTCGTACTCCTGGTGATCGCATAAACGAGATTTTGACGCAGTCTGAGTCGAAAATTTGTCTGACTTCTCTTAATATACATCCGGCTAACATCAAGAGCTGCTATGTACTTGAGCCTTATAGTCGCTTAAGGGAGGGGCATTATACTCGAGCTATGCAGACATCAATTTCTTGCTCTGACGTTGCATATGCTATATTTACTTCAGGATCAACTGGAAAGCCGAAAGGAGTTATTGTCTCCCATGATAACCTGGTAAATAATATACTCGGGTTGGACAAAATATATCCTGCACCTTCTGAAAATGCCAAAATGCTTCAACTGTGTTCTATCAGTTTCGATGTCTCAATCTTTGAAATGCTTTACAGTTTGCATCGAGGTATAACTATAGTCTCTGGATCAACGTCTGAGCTTTTACCTCGACTATCACAGGTTATACTTGAATGCAAAATTACACATCTCAGTATGACTCCTACCGTGGCTTCTCTTCTCGAAAAAAGCTACATGAACCAGGTCGAGCTTGTTATTTTGGCGGGAGAACCGGTGACTCAGCCAATTATCAAGTTCTGGAGCGATCTACCTGCTATAGTAGCTAATTCTTATGGACCCACGGAAATGACCAATGTCTGTTGTAGTGTCGTGGGCATTAGTTATGGTGATGATATTAGAAACATTGGGCGTGCATTTGAGAACACTACCTGCGTTGTGTTGGAGCCGCAGTCTCTACGCATATTACCAATTGGCAGTGTCGGAGAATTGGCATTTGGAGGTTATCAAGTGTCTCGAGGGTACCTGAAGTCACCTGAGCTCACTAACGAGTCGTACATCGATTTGGGAAGTGAATACGGCCGCGTGTATCGTACCGGAGATCGCTGCAGAATGCTTCCGGATGGCAGTATAATATATCTGGGACGCTTGGATAGTCAAGTTAAAATTAATGGACAACGGGTTGAGCTAGGAGAAATCACCTCGAATATACTAGAGGTTGACAATGTATTAGATTGTGTCTCAGTGGTGGTCGATAAGCGTCTCTTTGCGTTTGTGCATTCGTTGATTGATCCCGTTGCACTTGAGCGCGACATTAGATTTTTGCTCGAATCTAGACTTCCAGTTTATATGCAGCCTTCTGAGCTAATCGTGCTCTCGGAATTTCCTATCACTATTAATGGAAAGTCTAATGTCCAAGAACTGATTTCCAAAATTGATAAGACAAATGCATCAAATAAGACGAGGGTCAGTGACGAACTGGCGGTGATTTCTGGTAACGAAACCGAGCGTATTCTTGCAAAAGTGCTCACTGAGTGCATAAGTGATCTGGTCTTGGAAGAAATTGAGCTACATAGACCTCTATATTACTATAAAATGGATTCGGTCACTTCGATACGCTTTGTTAGAGCAGTTTCTCGCAATGGTTACGCTATATCTATTGGTGATCTTGGCCGTGAAGCCACGTTATCGTCTATAGCTTCGATCGCGGTTACTAAGGATTCAAGTTTATCAAGCGAAGGACCGGTGTTATCGGCCGCGGCTATAGCGTTTTCCTCTGAAGTCGAAGATTACATGTTGAAAGCTGGGTTTGATCTTTCGAAAATTGAGCATATACTCCCGACAACCGCCATGCAAGAAATGCTTTTAGGCTCACAGCAGACTTATGAAAACAGCTTCGTACTCAGGTTATCAACATCAGTAGACATTGATAGTATATATAGCGCGTGGATGACGCTTCGATCGCAGAGGGAGATTCTGCGCGTTTGTTTTGTTCCAATAAGTACAAACTCTTTGAATCGTGCCTATGCTCAGATAGTTTTGACGGACAAGAGTCTCGACAATGGCTTACACTGGAAGAATTCAAAAGAGGAGTCTATCGAGAATTTTGTTTATGGTGATCGTAAAGCTATGGATGTGCTAGTTCCACCGTACTGTGTCACTCACTTAGAATGCCGGGAAGGATCATACGTTGTCGTTGAGATGCATCACGCTCTGTAAGTACCCTTTCTTCTTTTTCTTGACAGCTGCTAATTTTTTTTTTAGTTTTGACGGATACGCTCTCAATCTACTTCTCTATGATTTATGTCAATTGGTGAAGTCCGATGTAGCTTATTTACGGCCATCTTATGCGAAGGCAATCCAGTATATAGAGAGCTTTGACACGAGACCGGGAGTTTGTTTCTTTGCAGAAGCCCTTGCAGGTTATGAGCCACAACGGTTTCCCGAGCTTTCATCAGTTTCGAAAGCACATCGACCTCAAATTAGGCTGAATGCTTCATACATGTCTTCTTATTCCTTATCATCGTGCGAATCATTGTGTCGGGATAATTTAATTTCGTTTTCAGCAGCAATTTATGGTGCTTGGGCTAAATTGCTGTCATTAATCACAGGTTCTAAGGACATTGTGTTTGGCGCAGTATCCGATGGTCGAGGAACATTTCCAGGCAGCGAAGATGTTATTGCTCCCACATTTTTCAGTGTTCCTATTCGCTGCAACTTTGATATTTTTTTATCAAATATTGACGTACTTAAGAACATGGACAACCAGTCTTTCAAAACTTTAAAGTACCCATTCTCGCCAATGCGCGATATTCTGAAAGACTACATGCGCGCGAGTTTACAAGATATTAATTCCAAAGTTTTTGATACAATGGTAGTATTACAGCACGTTGCCCGTTCAAAAGATGATGACGGGTTTAATAACTCATTTTGGTCTTGCATTGAGGAGAGGGACGATAATGACGTATGCCTACTTCTATATAAGTTATTGTTTCTTACCAACTAACCAGAGACATCTTAGATGGTTTTCATTTTGGAGGTTCGCAGAAGTGCCAAAGATGACTCGATCGAATTCTACGCCTCGCACGACAGGTAAATATTTTTCTTACGACTTCTAGTCCGCATAAAGATACTAATTTCCCGTAGCTCGTACCTGAGTTCTGATCAAGCAAAATTTCTTCTGTTACTCTACGATTTTATTCTCTACGATTTATTAACACAGCCTATGAAATCTCCAAAAAATGAAGTACCTTTTGATCTCTCTCTGCTATCAGCGTCACCAGTGGCTACTGCGCTGGAAGCCAAAAGTAGGTCGTTGCATTCGGGTTTTGAAATAAATTCAGTAAGTAATTCCGCAAAAACGGCTCTTGAGTTTCTACAGGAAGATGGGAGCACTAGGTCATGGACATATTCCGAGTTGAATAGATGGTCAAACAAAATTTCCGATTGCTTGAGGTTGACGCATGGTGTTTGTTTGGAACAATCGGTGCCTCTCTGCTTAAGCAAGTCACCGGAGTATTATGCCTCGCTTTTGGGCGTTTTAAAGGCAGGTGCAGCATTCTGTCCGATAGACCCTTCCACACCTGCTAATCGCATTGAATATATGTTGATTGAGCTTGAAGCCTCTGTGGTTTTGGTTGATTACAATTCTTATCCTGTGATCGAGTCCATTTCTGCGAAGAATGGTCTCAAATTAGATATACTAAATATTGCAGCGGTTGACTTAACTGGTTATGATTCGTCAAATCAAGTTTTCCAAGCCAGAGAAGAAAACTTAACGGCGTATAGGATTTATACGTCCGGTAAGTTGCGAGCTATCTATATTAATATGAGCTTTCTGAACCTTTCGAACTAACAATCTGCGTCTAGGAACTACTGGGAAGCCGAAGGCGGTGAATGTGGACGTTGAAAGCTGTGTACAAACAATTCTAGCTTCACGCGAACTACTGCCTCATAATGAGCAGAGCCGATTGTTGCAATTCGCATCTACTACTTTTGATATGTCGATTTATGACTGCTTTGTCGCTTGGGAGTGTGGCTTCACTATATGCTTTGCAAAACAATCTGTTATGACGTCAGATCTAGAAGCCGTCATTAAAAAATTGAAAATTACAATATTAGACCTCACTCCAAGTGTTGCATCTACCATTAGACGGCAAAATGTGCCTAGTGTCGACTGTTTATATTGCATTGGTGAAGCACTTCCACAGGCTGTTGTTGACGAATGGGATGGTGCGTGTGTTAATTCATATGGCCCAACCGGTATGCGTGCGATTTATTTGCGATTTTCCGAGGCTTCTATTTTTGTTAACGTTAATTTATTATAGAAACTGCTATGTGCTGTACTATCACAAGTACCTCCAAACAGATTAAGAGCTCTATCATTGGCCGGCCATTTAGCACTACTGAGTTCTATGTGTTAAGTTCTCATGACAGGCACATTTTGCCTATTCTTGCTGTTGGAGAGCTTGCGATTGGCGGACTTCAGTTGGCAAGAGAGTATTTTAAAAACAGAGATCTTACCCACGAGAAATTTGTACTCATTGGTGGCAATGAAAAGTCGCGAGTATATCTCACAGGCGATTTGGTGCGCATGCTTGAGGACGGAGCCGTAGAGTTTATTGGAAGAGTTGATGATCAGGTGAAACTTCGCGGTCAACGCATCGAGCTGCAGGAAATAAATGCAGTTGTCCGCGAGGCGCTGTCGGGTCAAATGAACCAAAGTTTTCAAGATGTGTGTACTTTAATTTTTGGCGACAAGCATCCACAGCTTGTTTCTTTTATTAGCGTGAGTTCACCAGAGGATAACGGTCAAATAATCCATCGGTCAGACAAAGTTCAAGCAATTCTTTTGTTGGCTCAGCAGGCGTGTGAGCGCTTTTTTCCTTTGTACATGATACCCTCTCTGTTCATACCGGTTTCGTATATTCCTCTGTCAACAGCGGGAAAGATTTCAAAAAACCTTTTGAAACCAATCTATGATTTATACGTCATAGAAACGTCTACAGGTGGAGACTCAACTGAATCGGAGGTATTTTCTGAAACTCAAACAGCTATTAGAGAAGTATTTTCAGCGGTTAGTGGAGTTCCAACTCAAAAAATAGGACTAAGTTCCAGTATATATCAGCTTGGAATGGATAGTATTTCTGCTACTCTTATTTCAGCTCGTTTAAGACATGCCGGGTTTGATGTCACTGCGCTAGATATTATCAAGGTATCGTATCTTCACTGCGGTGTTTGACTGTTCTCGAAATTAATCTATTGTACAGAGTCTCACGATCTCGCTGCTTTCTAAAGCAATCGAGAACAAGGGTCCCAAGAACCATACAGTTGATTCATGTCAAGATTTTGAGGTTTCTTATTTGAAATCGGCCAACCTTCCTAGCGGTGTTTCGCATATCTATCCATGCTCTCACACGCAAGAGGGAATGCTAGCTCAATTTCAAGGCAGTGAAGGGTTGCGATACTTTAATTATTTTGTGATAGCTATTCCCAGTCAAATTGACGAATCAAGCCTTCGCAAAGCATGGGAGTATGTTTACTCGAAATACGATAGTTTGCGTGTTGGATTTATCGAGATCGATAACGAAAACTTTTCATATGCACAGTTGGTTTACGATTCTCCTCAGCTGAACTGGTATAGGTCAAGCATTGACGACATCAAAACCCAGGTGCGATTGTCTTCTAACATGTACTCTAAATCTGCATTTAGAAATTTAAATATGCCTCAGCTGTTCCTCGAGTACATGATGTTGCCAAATGGGGAGCATTATTTGCTCTTTGCTGCCAATCACGCTATATTTGATGCCACCGCGCTGGATCTGATCTTGGATGATGTGTACAAATTCTGCGCCAGAGGTTCTAGACTAGCAGCTAGCAGCCCTTCGTCAGGGTTTAAAGATGTTCTCAATCAAATATTGCATCAACAGCGAGTCTGTGAGGCTACTTCTCCTGAATTCTGGCGCAATGTTTTGGCTGCGGCTCCAATTACGAATTTTCCTAATGTGAATATGTTTACTGAGGCTGAGTCTGTAACTCGCGTCATAAGCGAATCTTTGACTATATCGCAAGACGAGTTACATAACTGTGCTGCACTTTTGAATGTTTCTGTTCAGACGATTGGAATTGCGGCCTGGGCTAAGGTGAGTGGCCGGAATAAACGGCACGATAAACGGTCTGTTAATTTGCATTATATAGGTGCTAGCGTCTTACGTTGGTGAAAATGATGTTGTTTTTGGGCTTTTGCTTTCTGGGAGGACTGTAATTGAACACGTGGATTCGTACGCCTTTCCCTGTATCACAACCATTCCATTCAGAACCTCTGTGAGGGGAAATAACAAAGAATACATGCTATCTATACATCAGACTACCTTGTCCTTAACAGAATATCAGCATACCCCCTATAAAGTGATTCGTGGAGCTTGTGACGCGACATCGCCTCTGTTTGATTCCATGTTTGTGTATCAAAAAGTATCGGAAACGGGTTCTGGGTTAACAGTTCCGTGGGAAAAAGTGCTTGACCACGGTTCAACAGAGGTAAGAAACGTTCATATCCGCTGTGTAATCACATCTGACTGTCAAAATTAGTATTCTATAGCTTTGGAGTTAGAACCAACAGTAGATGGGATGTTTTGCTGCCGAGTTTCGTACAGATCGTCATTAATTCCAGACCATCAGGCAGAACTTTTACTGAAGCAATATCAGGCTATTTTGCTTGATCTTATGGAAAATTTTGACCGTGAGGCGTCAGATCCTTTGATACCAGATGCCCTTCTTTCCATCTTGCCGCCGTCGCACGAGTATATTCCAACCAAAGTTCAATTTCTACATCAATTTGTAGAGCGCCAGGCCGCATATACGCCTGACGCATGTGCATTGCAGTTTGCTTATAACATCGAAGAGGATAGGATAGAAACCGCTAGTTGGACGTATCATGAGATCAACCAGGAGGCTAACAGAATTGCCAACTATCTGCTAACCAAGTTCAGTATACAGCCTAATGACAAGATAGCTGTGTGTTTTGAGAAGATCCCAGAAGCTTCCTTTGCTTTCATCGGGATACTAAAGGCTGGATGCTCATTTCTGGCACTTGATCCCACCGCTCCTATTGACCGAAAAAATTATATATGCACCGACGCTAATGTTAAATGTGTACTTTCTCATGGTACACTTCTTGAAGAATTAGGTTCATTGAAAGTTCCTGTATTATCTGTCACTTCTGCAGACGTTCTGGGATCGTCGCCAGCTGCGCCTATAATACCTTTTGATCTACTTCCACAACATCTATCTTACTGTTTATACACTTCTGGCTCTACTGGAAACCCAAAGGGATGTATGTTAACGCATGATAACGCGGTTCAGGGTATGCTAGCATTTCAAGACCAGTTCCTCGGTACTTGGACTTCAGAGTCCAAATTTTTGCAAGTAAGCTTATGATTGTGATTTTCGTCATCCGCCGTATATGCTAATACGGATCTTAGTTTGCGTCGTTTCATTTTGATGGTATGAGAAGACTGAAAATAACGTCTACTATGAGAAATACTGATCAGATTACAGTGAGCGTTCTCGAGCAATTTTGGAGCTGGTCTGTCGGCATCACATTAGCCTCGGCTCCTCGCGATTTAATTTTAAGAGGTATTTGAGCAAGAATTTAAATTATATGGTGACGATCTAAAATGTTTTGTTAGATATTGCGTTAACTATACGCTCGCTTAATATAACTCACATCGATCTCACTCCATCTCTGGCGGCATTAATCAGTCCTGAAACTGCGCCTTCTCTTTGTAAGGGCCTGTTTATTACCGGAGGCGATCTTTTGAAAAAAGAAGTGCTTGATGTTTGGGCTGATAAAGGTGTTATTTATAATGCGTATGCACTATTCCGCTAAATTATTGGAGCAATATTAATGGTTCTGACAAAAATTATATTTAGATATGGACCAACCGAAGTGACCATTGGATGTACGATGCGAACTCGTGCACCTCCGAATATTAGGCCTTCAAATATAGGTCATCAATTTCTAAACGTCGGCACCTCCGTTTTGAGCCCCGGTTCAAATCGGCCTGTTATGCGAGGCGCTATAGGAGAACTTTGTGTATCTGGAAGGCTAGTAGGCGTTGGATATATAAGCCGCCCCGACCTGACTGCTTCCAGTTTTTCGTACAGTGAGATGCTACGAGGCAGGTCGGTATCCCGTTTCGGCAAACGTTTGGTCTCTACTAACATAAATGTTTCTGTAGGATGTACCGCACAGGCGACCTTGTACGACTGCTCTCAGATTGCTCGTTTGAGTTCCTTGGTCGTCGAGACACCCAGGTAAAACTCAGAGGGCAACGCATTGAAATGGAAGAGATCAATTCAGTGATCAAGAGAGCGGCCGATGATATAACCGATTCAGTCACCCTGATATTGAATCATCCAGCGAGTCATCGTGAACAGCTAGTCAGTTTCATCGCATTGAAGGGCTCTGATGACAATGCTCCCATGTTGACTCCTTCCAAAGGTGTAAATCGCTTGATCAATACTGCGCGTAACTGCTGCAGAGCTAAGTTACCGGTATATATGATTCCTACCTACATTTTGCCTCTCTCTAAAATTCCTTTGTCCGTCAATAATAAGGTAGACAGCAAAGCATTAGCCAAACTGTATACCGAAATTGGCACAAGCGAATTGGCCTCATTCTCGGAACAATCTGAGTCAGATGAAGAATGGACGGAAGTCGAATATGCCTTACGTGATCATATATGTGCACTACTGAGCTTGGATCAATCAGTTGTGAGCAGAAGTGCATCGTTTTTCGAATATGGATTTGATTCGATTTCTTTAGTTCCGTTTTTGAAAAACCTACGTCCAGCTTTCAAATTTTTGAAATTATCTACTTTGATGCAATGCAAGTCTCAAGTGTGGCTTTTTAATTTTGGATAATTGCTAATGTATTTGCAGACCCATCAATCCGCCTTCTTGCATCGCATTTATCGGAGGACCTATCCGCTACTGTTTCTAAGCCAAACAATGAAAACTGTGAAAGCAATTTACTGAACTTTCACGATGCCGCTTGTCAGCATCTAGATCTTGCGTCTGACGACATTGAATATATAATACCTTGCACATCCCTTCAAGAAGGAATTATTGCGCAAGCACTGATATCAGATCGCCAACCAATGTATTTTAATAAAGTTCGCTTTAAACTGTTTAACGAGGTTGATCCCGCTCGACTGAGAGAGTGCTGGAATGCTGTCGTTCGTCAAAATCAAGCTTTGCGGGCATGTTTTTTCCAGACCGAGCAAGGTGTGTTGCAGGTCATTTTAAGGAATTGGAGTCCTTCCTGGGTGGATTTTACTGATAAGAATGGTGACGTTCTTGCCAGGATTGAGCACTCAACAAAAGAATACTGGTCCAATGTTGGTCTCACAAGACCACCTCTTCTCTTCCATTTAGAAGTTTCACAAGGAGAGCATATATTACATCTGAGCATATTCCATGCTTTGTATGATGCTGTCTCTTTGCAAATGGTCTTTGATGACAGTAAGTATCTTTGTTATTGTTGGCTTGAATAGCTTGAAAAGTTTTTGACCCGCCAAATAGTTGTGAAGCTGTACTTTTACATGGAAATCCCTGATCGGCCCCTTTTTGTTGAAGCTGTTCTTCGCATAAAAAGCACACTGTCACCGCCTGACGCGAAGAGATTTTGGAAGGATATGTTCTTGACGGCGCAGCCTTGTTCGCCTCTCGCGCGTGTGAGTGATGAGCGTAAAGGTATTCTTTTGAAAAGCACGTGCTCCGTTCCATTAAGTGCGATCAAAAGAGGTGCAAAAGCACTGTCCTGTACGCCTCAAATAATATTCCAAACTGCATTTGCACTGGCTCTTTCTTCTCTTTTTGGTCAGCATATCGCGTTTGGTGTCGTGGTAAGTTAAAGCCTTTCTGGTTCATCTCGTTTGCATCAATTTCTTGTTTGAAGTGGAAGCTAATGTAATGTGTTTGAGGTTTCTGGTCGTCTGTTCCATGATAATTTAGATGCTGTTGCTGGTCCTATGTTCAACAATTTACCAATTGCAATCAACATCGGGTTATATGATACTTTCAGAGACCTGGCTGGTTTACTGCAGAGTTACTATGCAAAGCTGTTACAGTTTCAACATGTGCCCCTTCGACATATCCGTAAATGGATTGGATCCCCCACAGATCAGAATTTGTTCGATGCAATTTTTGTTTTTCAAAATGACATTGTTACGGAATTCAGTGACGCTCTTTGGATTGCCGACGAAAGCGAAGACTATACCACAAATGTGAGTTAAATTTCCGACTTCAACCATTTCGGGATCCGCAACTGACGAAGTTATCTAGTATCCAATATCGTTTGAAGTGTCTTCCGGTTCTGATGAAAAGATAGCTCTCAGTCTAGGATTCTTGTCTCAATATATCTCGGAGGCTAGTGCTAAAGATGTTTTGCGACATATAGACCAGACTCTCAAAACACTGATTGCTGATCCAGATGTCAGTCTGCGAGCTTCCGCAATCACACAGGAATTGGTTAGTACGGAGTCCAAAAATTTAAAATCTTATATTTTGGATAACTCTATCGATAAAGTGATTGGTGACTACAGTGAAAAATCATTACTAGTAGTCAAGCGTGAGATTGCCCGGATATCAAACCTTGATGTTGACAGTATCGATATTCATTACACAATATTTCAGTATGGGCTGGATAGTATTGATGCAATTCGTCTATCTTCTTCTCTAGGCAAGCAGGGTTTGCCTATTCCACTCAGCATGATTCTGAAGCATCCTACCTGTGTCTCAATGGCTCAGTGGTGCGATCAAGC
Source organism: Myxozyma vanderwaltii (assembly GCA_030556335.1). Taxonomy (NCBI): domain Eukaryota; kingdom Fungi; phylum Ascomycota; class Lipomycetes; order Lipomycetales; family Lipomycetaceae; genus Myxozyma; species Myxozyma vanderwaltii. Next base: position 74,073 of record JAKTPV010000060.1, on the reverse strand, counting down.
CCAGAAATCATCGATGCTGAAATTGCCTAATAGAGATCCATCTATCAAGAATCTGCTGCAGGAATACATTACCGTTCCGGCGTGTGAGGATGTCTATTTTTGCACACCTCTCCAAGACGGTATCCTTGCACAGGCAATAACATCTAATAATGAGCTTTATGTCAATCATGTGGGTTCCCCTCCTAGCTCGTATTTGTTACAGTATACTACAATAATAGTAATACTAACACCTGATACTAAACTAACACTTGTTATTAGAATGTGCTCCTGTTAGATGAAGATGTAGACATCGCTCGATTAAAAGCTGCCTTTGACTCGGTGATAAATAGTAATGCTATATATCGGAGTATTTTCGCTAAGCTAGATGGAGTTCTTCCCAACCCGGACTCGCACTTTGGCTTAGTAGTTCTAAGAAACTATCATATTAAGTGGGAATGTAAGCGCATTGACGTCGGCAACTGGGAGCACGAAATTAAAGGCATTTGCAACAAAGCGCTCAAAAATATTGATCACTTTTCGACTCCGCCTTTAAGCGTCTGTATTGCTGTCGGTGACAATCGAGTATTTTTAGTTTTAACAATGTCTCATGCTCTTTACGATGGCCACTCTCTAGGATTGTTTTTTGATGATGTAAGAAAACCAGGCGTTCTAACAGGTGCTGACTCCTGATATGCTAATTTTATTTGATTATTCAGGTCCAAGCCAGTTACCGAAACGAATCTGTGTTGGAACGGTGCAGTTTTAAACCACTACTCTCTCGAATAAACTACGAATCCAAAAATGCGCAAAGCCTTGATTTTTGGAAAACTACTCTGTCAGGCTGTGAGGTTGAGACATTCCCGACAAATTCACAAACGGCAATTGGAACTGCTTCCGCACCTCGTATGACGCGTGTATCACGAGTGAGCACAGTATCACTTTTGACTTGTGTTGAATTTGCAAAGAGCTGTAATGCAACTTTGCAGACAGTCACACAAGCTTGCTGGAGTGTATTACTTTCACAATACCTTGGTAGTAAGGATGTGGTATTTGGAACTGTTCTCTCAGGTAGGACTACAGAAGCAGAAGAGGAGATTCAGTTTCCCAGTATGGTTACGATACCCACAAAAGTGAAAGTAGAAGGGACCTTTTTGTCAATCATAAGACAAGTCCAATCTTACTTCAATAACTCTCGAGATCACCAACATTTTCCGCTGGCTAGAATTTTCAACTCTGTTGCTAATGGTCGTCGCCTATTCGATACCCTTTTTGTGTTCCAGAGGCCTCCTGCGAGCAAGACTGCGCGCCCGAGGAACATATGGAGGCCCGTCGAAAGCATGGCCGCTATAGAGGTAAGGTTCTCCGGATGTTTTTTCCTTCAACATTGGTAAGCTTACCTATATCAGTACTCCGTTGCGGTAGAGTGTGAGCAGCAACTTGATAGCTTAAATTGGAATCTCGCTGCGCAATCGTCTATGCTGTCGGCCGACGACTCGTCAATGATATTAACCCAGTTGGACTATGTTTTGGCAAACATGGTTAACGAGGTAAACTCCTCCAACTACTTTGAGCCTTGTATATCTTTAAAAGTCGTTGGCCCAAATGTTCTCTCAATTTTGTCCCAAGATGAATGTGGTTGTATTCCACCGGAAGTGAAAAAACTCGTCCTATCACGAAGCTCGTCTGCAAAGGTATTTATAGACGTACCGTTTTCTTGTTATTTCAGTTGTTGATTTAATTTTAGTTATTGGCCCTCCACCGGGATGGCTATGTTGTACCTATCGGCTGTATTGGAGAGTTTGCTGTGCTCGATAACGGGGATAAGGTACCATACTCGCGCTTGCATCACTTATTGAATTTGATTTATTAATGTCATCTGCAGAATCCTACGTTAACCGGATTACGAGTTAAATTTTTACCGGGAGGAAGCATTGAATATCTTGGAAGGTGTGCTGACATTTTAAGATATCGCGGTTTGGACGTCGATTCGTTGATAATATCTCAAACTCTAGCTAAAGACGTTACTGATGTGGGTACGGTGGCAACGCTCATTATTGACAACCATCTTGTCACTTATGTTGCGGTTAGTAATTCTCGCTACTTCTTTGACTCTATGGCGATGTTCTCTTCTTTGAAGAGTGCGCTGTCAGCCAATAGAGTTCCGGAATACATTATTCCTGTGCATGCTAGCGAGGTGGATCTTGATATGAATGATACTTGGGCTCTAGTGGATCACTTTCACGCAATAGATCCAAATATTTTGGCTTCCTACAGAGGCGATTATATTGCCAATGAGAAGTCTTGGAGCGCGGTAGAAATCAAACTGAGAGAGGTTTTGGCCAGAGTTTCAAGCATCGCAGTAGACCATATATCAAAAAACCAGAGGATTTTTCACATGGGCCTTGATTCCATTGCCTGCATTGAGGTGTCAAATTTGCTTAGACAAGAAAATTTACAGATTAGCGTTAGTGAAATTATCAGATGCGAAACAATCCAGACAATGGCGGCGCTGTTACGAAGGAGATCGCAGGCAGTGATAGTGCCTAAGAAATACAGTACTCGGATCACAGATTATACTTACATTCTGGATGGTTGTAATATCAACTCCTTTGGCATCAATGCGGATCAAATCGAGTCAATACTACCCGCAACAGCTGGTCAGACTTATATGGTTTCGGCGTGGCAAGCTTCCAATAAAGAGCTTTATTTTCCCACGTTTGGTTTTAAATGCCCGCAAGGAATAGATCGCTCTCTGTTACTGGCGGCATGGAAGCTTGTAGTGCAGGCTCTCCCGATTTTGAGAACGACTTTTTTTGCAACGAAGATCTCTGAGTATCCTCTTGCTCAGATTGTTTTCAAGCATGACCACGTTGCAAAAATATCCCTTATTGATACTGCATTAAGTTCCGAGCCGAATGTGGAGAATGGGTTTATTCCTGTGAAATTGTCTTTCAAATCTAATGAACAGTCGATTTTTTATCTGACCATTCACCATTCCCTGTATGACGCATGGTCCCTGAAAATGATAATGTATGGTTTATCCAATTACTATAACGGAATTAAAAGTCTTGAGTTTTCCAAAGCTAGACGCGACAATTTCATCTATCAGGCAGTTGGCAACGTTCCGGATAAGAAAGAGTTTTGGAGCAGCAAGCTGGCTGATGTTGCAAACACTGTGAGTCATCAGTTGCATACGAGACGAAGGGAATTTATCAAATTCGACTGTGTCAAAGAATCATCGAGGATAGCTGAATTTACAAAGAAACATGGAGTATCGGTCAGTAATTTCTTACTTGCTGCGTTTTCGGCTGCGTATGATACTATTTCACCTGGCGTATTATCTGGCCGTATTGCTTTTGGTATTTACAATTCCGGCCGCACTGTCGAATGCGAAGGAATATCAGAGTTGGCATTCCCTACTGTGAATATTCATCCTTTCGTAATTAATGCGAGAGATAACTCAATTGTTGGCATCGCTAAAAAGATTCAGTCTTTTCTAAGTGAAGTTGGTCAAGGTTATAGATCTCAAGTATCTGTGTCACAAATCAAAGAGTGGACTGGAGTTGAGTTTGATTGTGCGGTTAATATATTGGAGGGGGCTGATGGTAAGCCTGGAGAGTATGGAATGTTTTGCCCGCAAGGCGAAAATGATGTCGTACAGCTATCTCAAAATTTTAGTGGGTTTGGTCCATTAGTAGAAGGCAATCTGGTACGAGAGTCTACGCGCATCAATTTGGATATCGAGCTTGCGGTTGTTGGCGGTAAAGTTAATATTGGTTTGTTTTATAGAGAGAGTGTTTTGCCTGAAGGCATTGATGGAGAGATCTTCATAGAAAGAATAGCGAGTTTGATTGGAGCCGAGCTGGAAGTTATTTGAGATTGGGTTGTATATTTTCGATAAATCTATAGAGAATTCTTGAATAAATCATGAGAGTTACATAAATATAATCAGAAATTAATTATCGAGAGAAAAACTATCAGCTGATGGATGCAAGGTATTAATGCCTACAATATTTGCAAACTGAAACGGAAATCATATGACAATTTGAACTATATTTTTGCCTATTAGTTTTGTTCTTTCTTTCCAGTTCTATTAAAAAAATCTTCCTTTTACGTGCTTTCTGTAGAGAGCCTTTGTTTAGCCAGCTTGAATAGCGTCCCATACTCGCACCATCTATTGTACAATATCAATTACATAAATAAGAGACAGATAAAAACAGACACCACATATACCAACTTTGTCTTTCACAATATTTTGAAGGTAACAGCTGTTTGTATAATATTAAAATTAATTAGCACATTCTGTATTGGCAGTGACCATCTACACTTCTTGAATTTGCCTCATCTTCCGCGGATTGGATTTCAGGATCGAATTTGTAGTCAATGGTGATATCTAAGTCACGGGGATTAGTAGCATTAGGTTTGCTAGTAAGATGACCAGTAATTTTTTCTCCGTACTAAAGAAATAAGGCATTAGACAGATATATGTATAGCAGTTAAGAGAAGAAGAAAGATAAACGTACGTTCATGGTAATGGTCTCTTTGGTGTAGAAGACTGTCTGCTTCCAGTGGGTATATTTGGCATGAGGACCGGTAGAGAATTTGATGGGTTTATGACATTTTGAGAATTCAATGTCGAACCATGCGATGAAAGCATGAACAAAATCATTTCTGCGAGCCCGGATCTCGAAATCTGAAGAGAAGATAAGATCTTCCTTGGTGCATGTATAAAGATCGAGGCTGAGGAGGGTGCTTTGATCAGTAACAACAGCTTTCATGTCAACAGTGTCAACGAGGGGCTCAGTTAAAGCAACGGATTGGAAGGGAGTGTAGTTGAATCCATAAACATCATTCCAGACTATAAGATCGGTAAGTGGCAAGTAACTTAAAGGAGATAAAAATTGTGGGAAAGCATACATCCGATCTTTTCTTCCTTATATTCGCCATCTTCAATACCAGCAATATGGATGGTAGCTTTATCGGGAAAAATCAAACCATCGGGAGCAAGGTACTTGTCTCTAGCTAAGAGAACAGTATCCAACATAGATTCGTACAAAAGGAAGTATCCCATCCACTCAGAGATGATGATGTCAACTTTAGGGAATGGTAAAACCACTTCTTCCATCTTTCCCTTCAATAAAGTGATTTTATCAGAAAGTCCATTAATTTCAACAATTTTCTTGGCCATATCAATGATTGTCGACATATCAACCTAAACAGAAACGTCAGCAAGAGTTGCATTATTAAACTATTCCCAAATAATCAGCACATACACCAATAACATGTTTAGCACCCGCGCGAGCAGCAAACATTGACAAAATGCCAGTACCACAGCCAACGTCTAAGACAACCTTTCCACGAAAGAGGTGCGCGTTCTGGTAAATAGCATTTCTGTAAGATAAAGTACGGGTCTCATCCTTTAACATCTCTTCATGAATTCCAAAATGATCATAAGAAGAGAAATAATGACGCTCACTGAACGAAAGTCCGTCGTCTTTGGCACCGGTTGATGATCCTGCGTTTGCCATATTGATTCTGCTTCTTTCTTGTGTTTTATTTATCGATATAGCAAAAAACAAATGAGAGAAATATAAATGAGATAGAAAAAGAGATCAAGGTTTCCCAAAAGAGAGAAGTTCCGCAAACTATGAAAAAAAAAGCTGCAAGAAACGTGCGGCGCGAGATTACAAAACTTAGGCCTCGAAGTTACTCAGCCGGGTAAATTCAAAATTGCAAGCCGGACTACTTCCTCTTCCCCCAGACTGGAATTTTGTCTAGACGACTTCTTGCATATTAAATAAATAATCCTGTTTTTGGCATTTACTGTAATATAAATGCTAGAAATATAAAGGTCATTATGTCATCATCACCTATTTTGCTCTGTTCTCCAGCTTCATCAGCTGATAGCGTTGATACCCCGGCTACACCAGCCCTTTTCTCTGAAATCGACCAAGCAGAAATTCCTATATTTATACCAACACTGTCGAATCCTCCTCCCAGTGATATTCTGGGTCCGATAGTGAATAAAATGACATCCGACGACTATCTTCTTTGCGGGTTCAACATGTTTTGGCCCAAATATGCTCCAAGTAAGGCCTGTCCTATGTCAATATCGGGTGAGAATGATTGTGCTCGGGCAATCCTGTCTGGATGTTTGTGCTATATTCCACTAAACAAACTGCCAGTGTTGGATGCATGGGAAGAAGAAGGATATACAAAGTCTCGCATATCTTGTCTCGTCTCTAAAGTTACTGGGGATGAATGTGTTCTAGCTAATGTCTACGCTTGGAATGGGAATTCAACTCTAGGAGAGTACCAATTTTCTTAAATCTTTTTTTCAGTGCTGATTGTAGAAAACGGGGTATTGGGATTCATGTATGCGGTTATACTTGCTCCTTTCTATAACGTCCTCCTATGTAGAACACTAATGCCGCGTCCATACTGACTGAGTACGGGTTCTTCCCTTGTTCTAGTACAGTTTATATACATATATGCATACAGTTCTTCACTACTAATAATACAAACCTTGTTCTACAAAATCATCACTGCTTAATCTCTTTTACTACTCTTCTAAGTCCCAGGAGCAAAGGTACTAATACAGGTCCCAACAATGGTAAATAGACTGCGACTTTGTGTTCAAATGGCACAAACATGTTTAACATCATATTCTTTTCAAACACTGCTTGCTTAGCAAACCATGCAGCCGAAGCAGCATGTCGTAAACTTACTTGCTCGCGGACTTTATCAAGGGTACCTTGCTGTGAAAGAACACGTACAGATCTGTGCCACTCAGCTAACGACAAATCGACAAAATCACGAACTGTACTTGGAACAGCCATTTCTGTGAGCGAAGTGACTAGATGAGACAGAGCTGAAAGTGTTTCGCTAGCTGCTCGTAAATTTGTAATCGTCGCTATTCTGGCGAATTCATGGCGCAAAGGGGTATACTTTTGACCAGAGTTCGATAGATGAAACGAAATAGGAGAGATTAGCTTATCGATTTGTTTTCCAAATGCCTTGATCGCATGATCAACATCAAACTTAGATGATATTGCTACGCCACCCCAATTCGCTACTGTAAAGCTGAATGGAGTTGCTGAAGGGTCTGTCGACAGGGCGGAAGGGACAAAGCATACAAATTGCAAAACACGCGTATCTGAAGAATTCTCTGCTGAAAACAATGTAATAGGTTGGAGTTCAAGTGAGTCCATGACGGAAGAAAGCTTTCCCGGTGAAGTTTGGGCCTGAATTAAGAGGTCTCTCTCTTCGTCGGAGAAATACTGAAACCCAACGTCTGAATCAAATGTAATCTGTGAGATATATTTGCTTAGTTTGCTGTTTTCCAATTCCAAAACTAGATGCTCGATTTGTTGACGCCAAGAAGATTGAACTTCATCTGAAAGCGCTATGTCAGCGCTGGAAGCAAACGTTGATTCTGATCCAGGCCCATGAGCAACCAAGAGAGTGAATGAAAGATGTATGCGGTCGGTGTAGGCAGACCCTTTGCTTAGAGTGGATCCTGGAGCCTGTTCTTCAGCTCCTAGTCGGTGTTTATTAAAATACAGTATATCGCCTAAAAATATGGTGTGAAGCCCAGAAACAATATCCTCGATTCGATCACCTTCCTCTTTCACGAAAAGCTCTATTTTATCAGCAGTTGAAATTTTGGTTTTTGGTAGTGGATGTTTGGAAGATGGGACACAATAGGCTTCATATACAGTGTCGTCAGATTTGGTGCGCATTTCGCCGTCTTTGGCCTGAGAGACTTCGATTGTAAACAGGACATTGCTGCTCTCACTCTTCAGTCTTTGCATCATATAATGGTTTATTGACGAGGAAGTATCCGCATCACCGCATGACTTGTCTAAAATCACCAAAATTTTTATTGGCTGATTTGGCGCGTCGACGAGATCTAATCCACGATCGAGTTTAGCATGCAATTCTGGTATTTGCGACAGCGGAAGAGGAGTCCGGTGAATTGCTGTAGTATGATACCATAAAGGAAGACCGAAAAATAGAAAGATAGCCTGTATTTTGAGGATTAGTTAGGATTATGAGATGAGCCTGTGCTGGAAATAGAGCGTGAACACACGTACCCAAAACGAAAACACAACTTTTCTGCGAATCGCAATTGCAGCAGTTGTTTCTGGAGTCATTTTGTAAAACGACTGATACAAACCCAGCCTCTTCAGATATAAGTTAGATGCATTCAGTGCAACTGTGGGAGAACAGCAGTAAATTAAGCTGGTTATATCGAGCAGGAGCCGTGTTTTGTTATTCAGGGGTCTTTAATAAGCTCCCAACCCGAATTTGGACAAATCCAAACGACGAATTCTTTTATCGCACACGTTTTGACAAATACCATGCAGCGCAGTTTATCCACTGTAAGTACTAATCGTTATTAAGATTGAAAAAGCTGCTAAATGCGAAGCTGCTAATGCGAGCGTTGTTACAGCAGCAACAATGATGTGCATTGAATGTGCCTATCCGGTCACGTCTTTATACACAGCATATTCATCCAACAACATCCGATTGACAGCCTGTCCAAACTGCAACAAATTTGCCGATAAATACATAGAACACGACAGTGTACTGATATTTATTGACCTTGTGCTTATAAAACCACAAGTGTATCGCCACCTGGCGTTCAATCGCCTCGCCATCTCACCACACTTACATTCGACTGTTCGCCGCATATTTCTGCTCATCACATTATTTGACGTTTACTTAACATGGGCCCGAGTTGAAAAGGAGACATTAAGGGGAGAAGCGTCGGGAGATTTTGCAGAAACAGAAAACCAGGTTTTGCAGTTTCCGGTGCTGGGCCAGTACATGTTCTTTCTTGCGTACTGCGTCACGGAGACGCTTGTTACGCATGTTGTATTACGGTTTTTTGCGCGTTTCGCTGTTTCTTCTTCGGCGCGGTCTGTCGTTGATGGCAGTAAATTCTCAGCCTACGACCCGAGCATCGTTACAATTGCGCTGCTTATCTCGTCTGCGAGCAAGATGTTCCCGATGCTGATGGTCATTTGGACATACGACATTCCTGCAGCAGCGAAGGCTATTGGCTGGGCAGTCAACGTGAGTACGATTGAGGCATTGAATATTGTCTTAATGTGCGGGCATCTGAAGGCGGTGGTGCTGATGGGAGCGACCGTGTTAACGCGAAGACTTGTTGTGCGGTCGCTTGTCTGGCTGCTGATTGGGCGGGAAATGGTCGGAGGAATTGTTCTAGATGAGCTGACGATGATTAAAGGTCTATTTCGCCATGTTTTGTAACCGTGGAAAAAGGTATTATGAGAACTCATTGTGCGCGCATAGCCGTCTCCCTTGTAATTGCAGTAGCACGTAATCGTTTACTAATCACACGTGATCTGTAATCCCCCCACGGTTGCGATGAGGAGATGTGGGAGACTTTCTTTTACTCCGCAAACGGCAGATTCGCGACGACAAACGAATTCCTCGGGACTGTGTTCTTTAGTATTTTGTTGCAAAGACTGTATATAGCCTTCTTTTTCCTTTTTTTTTCTTTTTTTCTTTTTTGATGGACTCGGGGCAGTCGAAGCTGCCGTCGCAGCAGCACCGCATTCCGCCGCCTGCGTCGTTTCCCACTCCAGCAGACGACGCCTATTCAGACGGAATCGCAGACTCAGCAGGCGAACGAGACCGGCCAACCCCGTCTTCAGCGGGCAGAAAGCGTCGACGGTCGAGGAAAGGCCTGGAAAAGCAATATGAGTGCGACGCGCCCGGCTGCGGAAAGAAGTTCACGCGTTCGGAGCATCTTGCGCGACACCAACTCAATCGTATGCCTCGCGATCTTGTATTTTTGCTTCATGTTCATGTTCTGTCACTGACCGCGTTAGACGACCCTAAGGAGATATACAGATGCACCTGGCCATATTGCACAAAATCGTTTGTGCGTGAGGATCTGCGGTTGCGGCACATGGACAGGCATCGACGAAGGAGTGAAACGCAGGAAGAAGACGCATATCAAGGGTCCATGGCAGGAACACCCATGACCGAACAGTCCCGCGAGCAGCAATTGCTCGGGAGCAGCAGCATAAACTTGCTCAATTCGCAAGAGAGTGATATTGGACGATACCAGAGTATGGCTACGAAACCACAGACACTGCCGCCAGTCGTGGAAGAAGCAAACTACATGCCGCTCCACCAGCCCCAGGCTCCTCCGTCTGTTCCTATGCCATACTCATCAGTCAGTCCACAGTTTACTTCAAACATGTCTCCTGAGCAGCAGAACTCGCAGCAAGCGAAGCAGCAGTCAATGCCTCCCCCGTCTGTTACATCAAATTCCCCCCATGGCGTAAGTCCTCGCAGTAATCATGCGTTAGGTTCTGGACACTCTAATTCACGCGCTTCACCTTCAAACACAACCGATCTGATCAACTGGCTGTTTTCAGACGGAATGTTATCTAATGCCCGCGATTTGTTCCTTCCTTCGAGCTTCTACTCTGCCTTTGAATCGCCTATGGATCTGCCTAATTTACTCACACCACCTACACCCCCTCTTGCTCGAGCAATGTCAGAAACAAAGCGTTTGGATATACTTGGTCTGATTCCTTCATTAGAGTCGCATCCAGATATGGAACTGGATGGTGTACATAGATTTATTCAACTATTTTGGGAAAGATTTCATTTTCAATTTCCTATTTTGCACCGACCTTCTTTTGAAGCTGATTCGACACCAGGACCGTTACTATGGAGTATAGTAATGATCGGTGCGCATTATGGAGGTGCGCATGACTTGGCGCTGAAAATTGCTGAGCATCTTCGGTGGGTTATATTTGGAAGTCCAGGATTTCATCCGCCGGCAAAAATTTGGATTATACAGAGCTTATTGATTCTGGAAGTTTACGAAAAAACAATGTCGACAAGAAAACTTCATGAAAGAGCACATATACATCATGCGACTACATTACAACTCATACGACGAGGATCGACTTTGCTGGGACCGTCGTCGAGTAGTAGTCAAACTCAAAGTGGGATAAATATGGACGGAAGTTCTGAGATTTGGAAAAGATGGATAGAAGCCGAGATGGCAAAGAGAGCAGCATTTATGGCATTTATTCTCGATGTTTGTCATGCTGCGCTATTTGCGCATTCGCTTGTCTTATCTACGCATGAAATTCGACTCTCGCTTCCATGCGATGACACCGTTTGGGATTCTATTCCAGGAGATCGCAGCCACGTTGTTCGAACACCCACAATGCCATTTCTCAAAGCACTGAAAAAAATGCTAAACCAGCAGTCCGTCGCGACGGGCCGATTTGGCAGTGTTGTTCTGTTATGTGGATTAATGTCATTATCGTACCAGATGGAGCAGCTGGACTTACAAATCTCTTCACTAGGATGGGGCGCATTTCGAGATACATGGCGAACTACACTTGCCCCTGCGCTTAATTTTTGGAAGGCCGACTACGATCGGCGTTATCCACTTACCGAAGAACATTTGCAGCCAGTGTTTGCGGGAGATGGCAATCTCCAGCGCCTCGTTCCTCCGATGTGGCATATGGCTCATATTTCGATGCGGGTGTCTATATATGATCTTCAGATCTTTTGCGGTGTGCATCGGGTTCTGGGGCGTCCGACACGTCACCAGGATTTTACGGCGGCGAAACGACGGATGACAGATTGGGCAATTTCTGAGCGGGCACCCGACGCAGCGTACCATGCGGCCCATGGACTGTACGAGGTGCTCGTGGTTGGCGACCTGGGGTCATACTACCAGGCGCAAGGTTATGTGGCTGGCCACGACGCTTTTGTGCATCGCGCGTACATTTTGGCGCACTCTGCGATGGTGATGTGGGCATATGGATATTGTTTGGAGGGGCCGGAGTCGAACGCGCTTGGGGAGCGGGACCGGGCAGCGGCGGCAAACGGGCAGCCCGCATCTACGTATACAGACGAGGATGAGGAGCGGTCGCTTGTGCCTGCGGAGGAGGGACGGACATTTTTAGAGCGAATGTGTGCTGCGGCGACGGCGCGGGAGCTGGGGACGCTGCGTGGGAAAGGACACACGGTAGGACTGCTGAGAATCGTGATTGAGGCACTGCGGTCGTCGAAGTGGCAGCTTGTGCACGAGGCGTGTGACGTACTCGGCTGCTGCATTCAGCGCAGTCTTGGACGCGAAGAGGAAAATGTGCGCGGGGGCCGGCAGTATCACGACGAGTAGCAAATGAAATTCATGAACTATTGACCAGCTGCCGAATGCGCACTAGACTTGCTTTCCCGCGCAGGTGACTCACGTGATTAGTGGCGCGGCAGGGCTGTGCTCGGATGACGGCATGGCGGCTGTGGGCGCGGGGCGCGGGGCGCGGCCCCGTCTGACGCGGCCAGGCACGGTTTCACGCAGCGCAGCCGCTTATAAAGGGCCCCCGTCTTCGCACCTCCTTGCTCTTTTTTTCGTTTTCTTTTGTAATCTCTTACAGAGTCTTTCTACTACTCAAATTACGATCTCACAATGTCCAACAACGATTTTTACGGCAACTCAGGCGGCTACCAGTCTCAGGACGATAGCCAGCGTGGCCAGTTCCCGAATCAAGAGCAGTACGGCAACCAGGAGCAGCAGCCTGGTGTTGAAGGCGAGTCCGGCGAGCGCGGTCTCGGAAAAGATCTTCTTGGAGCAGTCGCTGGCGGCTACGTTGGCCACAAAATTGGCGGAAACTCTGGTCACGGCACAATAGGCACTATTGGTGGTGCTGTTGCCGGCGCGGGCTTGACCAGCTTCATCACCGACAAGTTTGGCCACGACAAGCATCACGGCGGCCATCACGGAAACCAGGGTGGTTTTGGTGGTCCTGGTGGTCCCGGTGGTCCTCCTCCTGGCGGCAATTTTGGCGGTGGCTACGGTGGTAACGGTCGTCGAGACGGTCCTGAGGGTGGATTTAACGGTGGTCCTGGTGGTCCTCCTGGAGGCTTTGGTGGTCCCGGAGGACCTCCTGGAGGTTTTGGAGGACCCGGTGGTCCTGGCGGACCTGGTGGACCTGGTGGACCTGGTGGATTTGAAGGACAAGGTGGATTCGGAGGCCAAGGTGGATTCGGAGGACAAGGTGGACAAGGCGGCTACGGTAATCAGCAAGGTGGCGGTCGCTGGTAAACAATTTCTGGCGGTCAATTACATATTTGCTTTCCGATTTTAAGGCTTTTGAATAGAAAACAAAATAATTGCAAACTTCTTTACTTCTTCTTTGTTTATGCTTGTACGATCCAAGATCTGAAAAAGGCTGCTTTCCTTGCGCGGCGCACCCTTCTCGATGTTTCCGAGATCGAACACGACACGTGCTTCTAATATCTTAAAATTTGCCATCTTACCAATCTATGACAGATCATGAAACATGCGGTTAGGGTATGATCTAGTATGATCTCATCTATGATACGAGTCAATCTGGCTATTATGTGCAAATACGAATCAATTATCGACCTAGCAATGAACAAAAAATAAATAAATAAAAAAAAAAAAACAGAAACGCACACGAAAAAGATGTAAAGCTCACAAAACCGCAGATTACTAGTCGATAAAAATCGGAGAACCAGGAAAGATTTCTTTGTGAAAGAATACAGACAAACAAAGCACATCAGAACTATTCGCAAACCTGGAACTCCTTGATTAAACCACACGCGCAAAACAAATCAACTTTAAGCTAAGAGCATAGTAAGGAAAAAAAATCAAATGTAGGTCGACTCAGATTTGGATCGTCTGAATCGCTGAAACATCTGACATTACGGGAAAAAAAAAAAACTACTATCCATCTCCATCCCGCGTAATAATCAATCAGACAATAATTCTATTCAGACCACCTTAAGACAACACCGCACTGTCAAAAGGGACAGGAAAGAGAGGAAAAGGGAAACAATATCAATTCAAATTAAGTGGGGGGAAAAAATACATGCATCGCAAACACATGATGCGAAAATATGCACTTCACAGTTTAACTTTCTCGGTCGACTTATTGGCTCTCAGTGATAGGCTCGGGAGCAGTATCGTCAACAACCTCAGGGACAGTCTTGCCGTTTGTGTGCTCCTTTGCGATTTCAAGCGGGATCTTTGCAAACTTCTTTGCGTGGTTGACTTGCTCCTGCGCAAAAGATTCGGCGTAACCGATAATCTCGATGAAGATCTGTCTGCCAGTAGACAATGAGACGTAGATGGGTCCGCTGAGAGGCTTGCTCTTGAAGTCTGTCTTTCCCTTCTTGTCCTGCCAGACAGTGACGAGGTGCGCCTTAGCAGCATGGGGAAAGGCCAACATGTAGGAGGCGTTTTCCTCGGCGAGCGCCCTAGTAGACGCGATGCGGGTCTCGACGAGCGGCTTGACGCGGTAGATGGCATCGGATCCGATCAAATATAACTTTCCGAGCTCGGTGGTAGGAGCAGTAGGCGCGTCTGTAGCTGCTGAGGCGTCCGTAGAGGAAGAGGAGGCGGCTTTTGCGGGCGGCAGATAGGCGTCAACGAGGGAGACGAGGCGGGAGTTGATGGGGGCGAGCACAGGGTCGAGCCGAGCGCGCACGAAGGGACGGCCTTTGGCGTCGTAGAAGGAGACGGTGCGCTTCTTTGCCTTATCGACGGCTAGCAGCGTGGGCTCAACAACAGCGCCATTAACCCGGGACTTTGCGGCCTCGCTGTAGACGTGCGTGGTGGACTTAACGGACTCGACGGACTTGGATACGTGCGCGGGGATGTCTGGAGGTTGCGTGGTCTTGAGGGCGGGGACGTACTTGTCGACGGCGCAGAGCGTGGAGTCTGCGAGCTTGTCGACGCGGACAAGGACAGGAGACGCGCGGTCGACGGCGGGCTGGACGTACTTGGAGACGTAAGGCTTTGCGGAGGCGGAGGCGCGCTGGACGACGGGAAGAGACGCAGTGTATGAGACGGTTGCGCCGACGACGGGATAGGAAAGCAGGTGGGAGACGAAGGCGGAGGACTTTGGAGCAAGAGCAGGCGCGGGTTCAGCGGAAACAGGGTCGGACATGCTGTGAAGATAGTTTGTTAGACGAATGCTTCCTCGGGGGCCTCAGGCAATGAGCGAGGCACGCGCGACAACGCAGACTTGCTCACTTTTGCTGGTATAATTCAGAAAAGGGATCTCGTAGTTTAGTTTGCGTGTAACAGCAGCAATAATACAAATAACAAATTCACAGCTGATTGAAAAGGCAGGAATACAAAACACACACTTAAAAGCTGGAAGTGAAAAGAAGGGAGAAAACAAATGCAAGGTAAAAAGATCGTGATGTGGCCCGCTCGCTGTGCGCCGCAGTCGTTCGCCCATTTCTGACTGACATGTGAAAGTGTCCGACCATCATCAGGCCCTAACCCTCTAAACAAAATAATTGTGTGTTGGGCTCTGAATTGCTCCGTTTCTGTGCTACATTGCTGTGAAATTGCGTATTGCTGTTTTTGTTGTTGTTGTTTCCTGCTATTACTGTGTATCTTTATACAAATAGAAGAGTGATTTGCAGATATAATACAAAAACGTACTCATCTGCAAATCCGCAATCTGTCTAAAACTCGCTTGCAGAACAAAAACAAACGCTCCAACTCGTCGATCTTTGCAGTGATCGCTATCGCTTTTTCCCCTTTCATCCGTCCGCTTTTAAGAGAACACCTGTATACTTATTTCCCTTTTAAGCGTTTTGCTTATTTGGGGATCTCAACAATTACCAAGCACTAACTATATTCCGGAACCGCACCCCCCCCGTCCCCCCCCCATCAAAAATAATCAATATATACAAAACTTCCAAATTTATAAATCACGTGATAATATTATGTAATTGATGCTTCAGCGAGATTTGTGCGGCTCAGTTCGGTTACTATGGTAACCCGCTGTAAACAAACAACTCCCAAACTGTATTACACCACTCAGTTTCTTAAGTTCTTGTCTCACCTCCTTTTCTTCCACCGACGCAACTTCATCCCCCCTTTCCTTTCCCGCAATGCTGTCGACGCAATGGTTGCGCGCAGAAGCCGACTCGGCTCAGCTTCTTGTCGACAGTGTATTTCACGATTGTGTGTTTGCTGCAGACGACGAGCTCGCGTGGCTGCAGAATAGAATGGATGGCATCTTGGTTCACCCGGAGTTTTCTCAATCGTATTGTCACCTAATCTTCTTTTTTGATTATTTTTGTGATTTATTTGCTAATAGATAAACCGCTAGCGAGCTGCTAACCGACAAATCTAATGGCTCTCCGCTGAGAAATGCTGTCCCTATGTCTCCCGCACCAGCAGACAAAGAAAATATGATAGTGCGTTGACTCTATTTCTTTCTCATACATTCAACTAACATCACTTAGCCCCACTCAAATTCTCAGCAGCTCACCTCTCCTCTTGCTCCTCTACATAGCAATCGCTCAGCCTCCTCCGCAATTTCACCCGCACTTCGTCGATCAGTCATCTCAGCCGTGGCAGAATTTGCCTCTGGCTCTGACAACCCAGAGCCCTCTTCATCCCCTATTCCTGGCCATGATCAATACGTTGAAGGAGATTTTTTTGGTCGGCGTGAGCGTGAAATTTTAGCTCTCGATCCCAGTAATGGCTCCGGACTATGCCATTCGACCTTGGATTCTTCGCCAATCCCTGCTGAGCCCGATGCCATGGATGTCGACTCTGGTATTTTGGACGAACTTGAAACATCTGTACACTACGCCGAAAATAAATCAATCACCCTCCGTGGTGACAAAAATTCTGATTTGCTGTCAGAGCACTCAAATCAGCCATCATCTCCTTTGCCAGCTCCTACTCATGCAGCTACCCCAACAAGAGCATCTCCTCAAAAGGTCAACCGCTCATTGCAGAGCTTATTCAGCCAAAGCTCTCCCTCTCAGCCTGCCTCATTCTACTCTGCAAATGACACAGACAGCAATGCAAGGCAAGACTCACGAACAACACCAGCTAGCAGCAAGGCAAATAATGATACCCCGACCAATCCTATCGGAATACTCAATCACTCATCTCCAAGCAAGTCACCTCTTTTTATCCAACCGTTGGCTCAGAGTACTCCCTTTCATCAACATTCTCCTCGATCTGCCAACGTTTCTTTACAATCAAACAGTCCTCAGCCTGCGTATGCAACTGCTGCTTCATCTCCTCGAGGAATAATGCGCTCGCCTGCTACTCGCAATCTTTACCAACATCCTGCAACTCCGGATTCGGAAATTGAATCACCAAAAACAATTACTGTGCCATTAAAGAACTCTCCTGCGTCTCCCCTAGTGACTTTTGCGACTCTTCCTGCAAAAGTCCCTCTGACAACAAAGAAGTCTCTCGGTAAGCGCATGTCAGACCTGAGCAGTGCTAAATCTTCCATGTCGCACAAATCATCGGATGTTCACAGTGAGCCAACCCAGGCTTCTGCTCATTCTCCTGAACTCATCAAGCAGACCGTTCAACCAAAACATCAAACTCCTCAAAAGACCACAGATCTTCAAACTGAAGATCCAACCACAGTCCTTTGTGATCGTACACAGCAGACTGGAATGACACCTACAACCACTCTTTATAAAGATTTACAGAGCTATAGCGACGATGGCACTCACCAAGATGATGAAGAGGAGGACTGGATCCCACTGTCAAAAACTACTCCTGCTCCACGCTCGAGATTTTTATGCTCGGATACTTTCAAAGATGCAATGACTGAGAAGGAATCTCTCCAAAGCGCTGAGACTGTAGTAGAGGAAGAGGAGGAAGAAAGTGGAGTTCAAGAGACTAAATCAGTCATCGAGACGAATAAACCTGCTTCTGCACTCGAGAACAAACGGGCAAATGATGAACAATCAGAACAAACGACTCAGAAAGCTTCAAAAGATATCCCAAGATACCTTGCAAGCACGGCTTCGTCTCGTTTGAGATCGTCCCCTACAAAGTCTACTAATATGGCCCCTCCAGCTTCACCTGCTCGCCCTATTGCTTCTCTTTCATCTCGTGCCTCTCCTCACAAACCGCCAGTATCATTTTCCACAAGGCCGCAAGTATCACCAGTACACATTCAATCTCCACTCCGCAATTCAGTGTCGCAATCGGAATCTCCCGAGCGTAAGGCAATTGATGAATCAAAAATTATGCGCTCGCCATTGCGCTCGCAACAGCCATCTGTACGTCTCCAGATGTCTCCCAATCGGACCAACTTGGCTCGTAGTGGTTCTCAATTAACTATACATCAAGCCAGCTCACTTGCAACTGCCGCTGCTGTGCAAGTCAACGGTCACTCGCCTATGACGAGTGCGCTTAGAAATATGAAGTCCTCGACCGCAGATGCATTCAGGCGAGCACGCCTATTGCTCTTCGATGGTGATTCAAACGGCAAGAAGAAGGCTGCTGGAAAAGAATTGGTAAAGCCTCAACCAATCACCATGCCAAGTCCAACAAAGAAGGTTCAGATATCAGAACAGGCAACTTCTCAATCGCAAACTGCAAGAAGCATGTATCCAGACATATCAGCACTGCTCGTCGATAGCACTGGATCTCCTGGACGACCAGCAAGACCATTGGGTCATGTTGAAGGAACCTCAGTCGGCTCGGCACATGTTAATAATCCGGCAAAAGCTCTTTTCCAAGCTTCAAATAATCTTCGTCGCGTTTCTAGACTTGAGCTAACGTCGACTTCAAATGCTTCACAGATATCAAGCGCCGAAAGTACGGCTTTTAACCATCAAGCATCTATGGTCGATGGCCCGGATAGCGGTGACCTTCACTTATCGCCAGATGCACTTCATCAATCAAAAAGCGGTGGAGCTGCTGTTGGTTCAGTCGCAGCTGCCGCTGCGGCTATTAATGCTTCAGTTTCTGGTAATTTTCGAGATAAGCAGCAGCAGGCCAAGCGCGTCAAGTCTATTGTCCGCAAGCCTCCTGCACGTACTAAGCAAGCGCCTGTCGTGGTTAGAGTGCCAATGGGTGCTCAACGAGAACTAGAGCAGCAACGCAAATTTGCTCATACTGCCAATGCACCCATTCCTTCGCAAGAAACTACCCAAACACATGCGTCGAATAACAGTAACGAAGAAGAGCAAAAGAAAAATGAGCAAAAGCGTGAGATTGAAAGAAGAAGACAGGAGAATGCTCGTAGAGCGGCATTACAGCAACAGCAGACTGAAGAAAAGAAGAAGGCGGATGAGGAAGAACAGGCTAGACGCAAATTTGCACTTGCGAATCGCAATAGTCGAGTACCTCAAACACGGGCTGTCGCAAATCTTGTGGTATGTGAATGTTTTTCATAATATAACTATTCATATCTAATATATCTTTTAGCGAAATGATACTGAAGAAGCATCAAAACCTATCAAGCGAAACTTCCAGATAGAAGCTGAGTCTAGCAGAAATAAGGCATCTTTAGTACCTGCTGCTGCCGATGCGACAAAGCGTCGTCGTACGGATGAAATGATTGCATCACCAATAGAATCCAAAATGCGGCAATCAGTAGTTCGAAAAGATCAGGTTCCAGCACAGAGTGGGCCCAAGAATGGACGGCCTGTTCCATTTGTTGAAGGAGTCAAATTTTCTAACGAAAAGATTCGATTTGCAGGTGCTTCTCAAGAAAGTACAAATGTACCTGTGTCATCTGTTGGACCTGCTCGACGCACGACAAGCTCGGGTGGAAACAGATTAGGGGGATCAGCACTACCGTCTACTACTCCCGGACGACCTAACTTGACTGGAAATAACCCGCATAATCAAGTAAGATTGTCGCATCTTGCTGCTATGCCTGTCAATAGTGGAGATCATATTGCTCTGCCAGAAATTTATAGCGAGTAAGTGGACTATTGTGTTTTGATGACGTGTCTGTTAAATGCTAATTGAGTACAGATCGGAGGATGATGATGAAGATTCTGTCATTCTTGATTGGGCTCATTCACCATATTTGCGCGAAGCGCTACGCAATCAACAGCAGATTGATCCAGATACCGTGTTTGGTCCCGTGCCTCCACTTTCAATGGAAGAGGTTTTCAGAAATAGGCCTGGTGCTATCCCATCGCGGTTTAGACCTCGATCATCTTCTGCGAATTGGTCAAATAATGATCGGCTTACGCCACAAGAAATTGAAGCATATGCTCAAGAAATGGGTTACAATCATGGAAATGGAGAGAAGCAGCAAAATTAGGTTGAAGGTGGGTTTAAGAAAATTTTAGAATCTTTTGTTTTTTGTATGGATAGCGTGAATTTTTTGTACATTTTGTCTTGTGATGTCATGTTACTAGTAGCCTTTAAGTTGTCTATATTTTAATATTCAGCTGTTTTATTATGGAATTTTTTTTTTCAAACAAAGTGCACCGTAACCCAATTTGACTAAAGAGAAAAAACTAAACTCCAATTTAAAATGCGCAAAGAGTTGTGTTTTGTACTCTTTATAAATGAACAACATGCTTTGACATTACCTCTCTCTTCTTTTCCTGCTGCTCGAGGTTCAATAAATAATTTTCTCGCTGGAACACTTTAATCCCAAGCTCTTTAAAAAAAGTACTTCTCGGTTCAATCCTAAGACCTCGATCAATACATTCTTGAGCTTCACTAATTTTGTCAATAGCCAGGCAAGCCTTTGCGGTTCTGTAAAAAGCCTTTGCATTATCTGGTTGAGCTCTCAGAACCTCCGCGCAATCATTGATTACGCGGCGATAATTTTTTAATTCGAGGTTGCAGGCCGCACGATTCAGGTAGCAAGAGCTTATAACCCGTTTTAGTTCTTCTTTCTCAGCTTGAATCTCTCTCTCGGATTTTTCTGGTTCAGAAAGCTTGATTTGATTTGAATCGCTAACTTTTGAATCAAAGTATGCTTCCGCGACTTCTTTTTCGTCCAGTTCTTCAACTATATTAGATCCTTCTTCAACCGCTTCTTCAAGTTTTGTAGTTTGATGTTTTCCGAGACCAGTTAGAATCGCTTTTGTATAAAATTCAATCGCATCTTTATATTGTTTTCCTTGAAAACATTCATTTCCCTGAGTTTTAAAATTTTTCGAAACTTCGAGTGGTGTACCTTCATATGCCAAAGCTTGTAACGCTTCTAATAATAAATTTGATCCACCTTCTCCATCAGTATTATCTAATTCAGTCATAAATAGAGGGAGGCGATTTAAATCTTTCATTAGATCTGCAGTTGGTGTTTCAGCATATTTAAGCTGAGGGCCGGCTTGTGATGACATTTTAGAAGTTCCTATTTTCCTTTTAATGATTGATACTGTTTTGAAATATGCTGTTGTTGTGCTGTGTTAAATGGATGAAATAGATATCACGATGTATGACTTTTTTTTAAAAACAAAAATCTTTAAACTTTATTTGTTTTTGTACCCCCGCCAAAATCCCAACCATTAGCAAATACTTTCCTAGGTTAG
The DNA here is from genome assembly GCA_030556335.1 of Myxozyma vanderwaltii. Classification (NCBI taxonomy): domain Eukaryota; kingdom Fungi; phylum Ascomycota; class Lipomycetes; order Lipomycetales; family Lipomycetaceae; genus Myxozyma; species Myxozyma vanderwaltii. The sequence continues at coordinate 52,767 of JAKTPV010000060.1, read as the reverse complement.
TCGGCTTTATTGGTACATAAATAGTGTTTAGCCAATCGGCGAAAAATATTTTAATAAATCTTGATAATTTGAGTAAATTACAAGAAAAATCAAACAATCTGGCTGCTGAGTGCGTGTACTCAAACCGCTACATCTACAGAGTGGTTATTTATTCATTACCGCTATTACGCTCATCGCAATAAATTAGATGAAGTCTCGATAAAGGCGGCATGTGATTTCGGCTTATGCACCATTGAATATAATTTAAGTGTCGCCACATCCATAAGATAAAACACATGTCTTCACAATTTATGCAAAAATAGATAAACGGCAAACTACTTCACTTTATTAACAGAGCAATTCCACCTTAGAAATTGGGAGCTTGCTGAGATAGAGCACACACCCGTCAGATGTAACATGCATGCTAGTCACTAACAACTGGTTCCCTCGGCTTAATCTTGGTCAATTCACGAACCCAGTCTCAGCCAGTAAACTGCTATATACAGTTTTTTTTTATTTCTATATAAATGTTCTTTAAATATCTTATACTGACCATCGAAAAAAATAAAAAAAAAAATAAACAAGTCGCGAGACATATTCTCGGTAACGGGGAATTGAACCCCGGTCCCCCGCGTGACAGGCGGAAATTCTAGCCACTAAACTATTACCGACTTGATGGTTAAAATCAAATGATACTGGCTTACAACTAGCTTCAGGTTCACGTGATTGTTAGATGGGAAACTACATATGGACAAACTGAGAAATCCACTAACAACAACACCACAAAGTGTGATAACAGCCGTTGCCCCCTATTCTACAGCATTCACATATACCGAGTCGAACAGCCGGATCTTAAGGAGTACATGTGTCGCGGATTTGTCGAAGTTTGAGTGAGTGCAAGGGATTATTGTATGGGAGTTGAGAGTCAAAGGTACATGCGACAAAGAAGAGAATACTTTGAACTAATTATGCATTTTTGAGATAGTAATGGCGTGAATCTTTTTTTAATAATTGTTATTTATTTGTGGTTGCTAAGCATTTGTAACAGCTAGATTAGCCTACCTTCTTGTCTATAAGTACACATCTAGAGCCGGAGAATTGTTGGATCTCAATCAGTTACCTTGAGAACAACTTCCTGACACATGGTAGCAAGGCCTTCTATTACCTCAAGATCAAGACCAATTACGAACTCCCTGGATTCCTGTTACATCAAGAATGAGCTCACCTGCAACTCTGACACAAGGAGCGCATGCCTGAGTAGGAGCCCGAACCTCCACCTAGGTGCATGCTTTGAATAGTCACAGTTAAGGCTGTCAAAGGAGCAGATGTGACAGTGGTGGTGGCGGCCTGTGCGACAGTGGGAGGGGTGGTGTCGTTGTGTGGTGGGGAAGATGCGACTGGCGAGTTCATTTTTAATGTAGAAGGAATCCAGGGAGAATGTGACTGGTTCTGATCTTGAGGTAATAGAAGGTCTTGCTACCATGTGTCAGGAAGTTGGTTGATAAGTGATCAAGAGACAAAGGGAAATAACAGATTTGGAAAACTGTATTTTGAATAATTTAAAGATTCACTAACAGCAGTACAAAGTGTGATAACAATTGCTGCATATATTGATTCAAATTGAGCTAAGTTATCTGTAGCTAGAAAGTATAAATGCTTTCCCTGTTGAATTAAATTGGTCAAATATATGACAATTGGTATTTTAATGACAGACCTGTACATCATATCAATGCGAACTTTGTTTCTCTTACTACCGTTAGCTACAGATGGGTTGAAAGCTGCTGCAACAAATTCTGGATCAACATGTACAATTCCGAAATCGAGATCTGCAAACAACTCCCTCACTCTATGTTCGCTCAATCGTGTAAATTCTTTTGTCTTAGCTTGGAAGTTTTCTCGGAATTTTCTGGTTTAGAAACAGGAATTGTTTTGAAGTGCTTACTTTTGAATCGAAAGATGCTTTCAACGCCTTCTGATTCATCTAGTCCTTGAACTCTACTTGATCCTTCCTCTACTACTTCTTCTTCAAATTTTGAAGTTTGACGGTTTCCAAGTCCAGTTGGAATTGCTTTCCTATGAGATTCAATAACATTTAATTGGATTGTTTTCCATGAGAATATTTGATTCCTTAGATTTTAAGAATTTTAGAAACTTTGCGTGGTGTACCTTCAAATGCAAGAAACTGTGATCTTCTAATGCTGAATTTGATCCACCTTCTCCATCCATAATATCTAGTTTAGCCATCGATAAGGGGAGTCAATTTGAAACTTTTGTTAGATCTGTAGTTGGTGTTTCAGCATTTTTGAGCTGAGGACTAGGTTGTGATGACTTTTTTGAGATATAATAGATTCTATTTTTTGATGATTTGGTATTGTTTTTGAATGTGCTGCTGCGCCTTGTTAAATAGATGAAATAGATATCAAGATATTAAAATGATAAAAAGTGATCTGTCAGTTTCTCTCTGTTTTATAAAAAAGGCCTCCTCAAACAACATCATGCTATCTTCTACCACTCCTCCGCACGTAGCGCCTATCCTTCCTATCTGAGCAAAAGGACTTGGTGTAGTCACAGTGTATGAATCCCAACTATGATTTATCTTCCCTTCTAAAGAAGTCTAACCAAGTCATTTTACTATCAAAGACCGTCAGACCTCAAAGTAAATTGCCCTTTAGCTGCAATGTGTTATTGTGAAGCTACCTGGGAGTCGTGTTGCTGCTCGTATCAATTACAGGCAACAATCTGGGTCAGTTGCTCTCAGTAGAGTGGAAAATTACCACGCGTTATGGAGAAACTGTTTTTTTAGAACAGGGCATGGCGACTTTTCACCATGTGTATGATCGACTGCAACTCTGCTGGAGACTTCAGCATGCTGGTTTTAATACACCAACTCAGCAATTAAGGCTCGTGAGTAATGCAGATATAAATATTCTTGCTGTTGCTAGGCCACACATTTATGGTTATGCACTCCATAAAAGATATTGCAGGAACGATTCAGGCTCCCTGAAAGCACTCGGGCTTCTTTGGGCCTTTGCAATTGCGCGATTTCAGACTGCGTATTGGCTACATTGCTACCATAATTTTTGGCATTGGCAACAAGCTAATACTATGGGTCAACTCGAGGATACACATTCTCACTGGTACATCACATGCCCAGAATTAGGCCTTCTTTCTTGCCAAATCATGTTCTCTTCCTGTATCGAATCCAAGCTTACGATTGATAAAAGCGCCAGTAACCCAGGTAGAATTATAATTAATATTAAAGATTCAAACTGTGGTTGTGGTGGAGGAGTGACCCTGGCATAATTATAGTTGGGATTATGTTGTGCTGTTGTTAGATAAAACTAAGAAATTTAATACAAAACTTAAAAAGATGAAAAAGTTGTATAATATGAAAACAAAAATACAGTAAAAACAAAAATATAAAAATAATAAAAAAAAAATATAAACAGAGACTTAAAATATGAAAAAGATGTATATTATGAAAACAAAAATATAGTAAAAACAAAAATATATATAAAAATAATAAAAAAAAATATAAACAAGTCGCGAGACATATACTCGGTAACGGGGAATTGAACCCCGGTCCCCCGCGTGACAGGCGGAAATTCTAGCCACTAAACTATTACCGACTTGATGCCAAAAATTAGAAGATTTGACACACATGACCCCTTGAAACTAATAGATCAGATCCTAATTGATTAATTATCAAGCATACAAGGCCATTTGAGATCATTAAGTCAGTTTGTCGTCGGCTTAAATCGGAAACGCACTTTGAACATCGGCAATTAATGATGGACCGTGTAATTTCTATACATATTTTTTGCTGTAATGTCACCTGTTATGTATTTATATTAAACGATGCATGCAATATGGCAAAACATCTGATGTGATGTTGTATAATTTGTGCTAGTTATGTGTTTTTTTCTAAACTTTAGAGAACTATATAGAGTTCTTGTTGGTACTCTCTCCTCTCTGGTTCTTTAGTTAATAATTACAGTCTTAAATACACGTCTTGCTCTTGTTCTTGTTATCGAGTTAGTAGTCTAATGGTGAAGGGTATCCTTAGGCAGTGTTCCTCTGTTGTATGGCCATTGTGGGAATAGCAGTGTGCCGCTAATGGAGGGCGTTGCTGAGGACGAAGCAGCGTGCCTTTGAAGGAAGCCCATTGCTTAACTCTTAAATCTGAGGATACTGGCTTCCAGTTAGGCTTCAGCTCACGTGATTAAGAGACTTGAACGGAAGTAACAAATTTGGACAACTGTATCTCAGATTTCTTAAGAGATTCGCTAACAGCAGCATAAATTGTGATGACAACCGTTGCATGTATTGAGTCAAATGGAGCTAAGTAAGGATTTGCCATAGTTTTGAATTGAGTTGCTCTCTAGAAAACATGCGATGAGGATCAGGAGTTTCAGGTACACTTGCCAGAAAGAAAAATACCTAGCTGAATATATATGCGTATGCTTGTAATGATGATTACGCGTTTCTGTTTTGGTATTGTTATATATATATTGGTTACTAAGCATTATTTATCAGCTGAATTAGCCTGCTAGTACACATCTGTATTCAGCGTTTTGTTTGTTCTTAACCAGTCAATCCCGGAAATAAATATACTCTTTAAAATTATTCCAGCCCATTTCTTCATAGCAAAGTCAGCACTTTAGTGCATCTAATTCTTTATGGTATATGGCTGTATTTTACGAATTTGCCGGTATTGCTGATTACTGCATTATCTACAGTGCAAACTAATTGCAGGTTGCGACTGATTGCGGGAGCTTGCGGGGCATGAAAAGGTATACCTGATAAACTGAAATTGACAATAATAACATGAGAAAATATAATTTTTCAGTTAAAAAAAACTGACTTTAAAATGAGATATTCTGCTATTAGGAGGTGGAAGATATGGAGAAGAATTAACTGCTGTAATTATTTATGTTCCTCTAGCTACTCAAAAAATTTGTACTGGGAATAGCACACAATCAATAGAATTGAGTTCTGTATATACATGGACTGCTAAATATTATTACTTTTATAACAACTGTGTTGCAGAACTCTGTTAATAGTTTTGGTAATTCTTTTAATATTTCAAACAAAATTTGGTCAATTGCTACTACAAAGGAATTGATCTCACCTAACATATACTGGCTATATGAAACTGAGTGCATCAATGCGACCGATTTTACAGTTGATGCTTATTTTAAACTCAAATCATTCACCCATTTGGAAATAAGATGGTCTAACTCAGTGATATGGTTATTTCCAGCGTTACAAGTAAAATGACCTGTTTGGACTACAACAAGCACCACTCCAATGATTCTCCCGTTCGGATCCTGGCTTTCTTTAAATAACCTGATGACTGAATCAATCAGACGCTGAAGCCGGGCAAATAATTTTGAGCTAGCTGGTCAGAAGTACAGTGACAGGCACTCGTCTCTCTATTCCTGTTCCTGCAATTCTACGATTTGTTTTTGACTATGAGAAGAGATGAAGAGACTGATGCCAGATTAGTGGTTGTCTACACGACTTTGGCTCTAAGATAATGATTTAGAATTTGCTCTGCGCGAATATATAATTAAAAGGTGTAGGATTAAAATTGCTACTTCGCGGAGCAGTTATAATTGGTGATGAATAGTAATAATAGAAGATTATAGAGGGGGATGAGTAAGAGACAAAATCGGAGAATCATATTACGCTTCATATATATTATAAGTTTACTCTGAATTGACAAGCTCTAAATTTTTTTATGTAAACTATCTGAAGGCTTTGTTGGATCTTATAAGGAATTTATCAGAGAGCTACGATTAGTCGCAAGATATTTTCAAGACGAAGAAATCGACACAGGTAACTTACCAGATGACAGCAATGTAAGGGTATAGTACCATTCACTCTCAGAAGCGTTCCCACACGCGATGAATTTTATCAAAACAAAGAAGTTTGTAAATATTCAATTTGGATTCAACAATCATTAACCTTGAGTAAACTGTTTACTGTTGAAGGTAAGATTGCCTGCGAGTTTTGGGTTTGGTGAATTTACTTATTTGGACAGTAAATATAAGTCAAACAACAAAAGTGTTTGCCAACTATATTTTTCAGAAGTGCAGATCAAGTTGGAATTTCTTTCTATTGATTGTGACTTGCGCATGAGATAAAGATAGAACAAAGAAAGGCGTCATATACTATAATGGATCGAAAAGCTTCTAGAAATACTCACAGCTCGAGAGCTACGGGCCCGTATGCTCGTCCGACTCCTCAAACGCCTGCGAGAGGTAACGGGAGCGGAAACAACCAGACTCCGACTCGGGTACGCTTCATCAGTTACCTGCTGCGTTTACAAAACTAATACGATAAATATAGACTCCGGGTGGTAGTTTGTTTTCCAAGTTATGGACAATGTTTACTCCTGGACGGGGACAGTCGTCTGAAGAAAATGAGGCAGAAAACGAAATACTTCCAGCCGAACAGGACACACTCAATACTTCAGAAGAAACGAATTCACCTGCTCAAAACAAAAAAGTGCCGTACTTATTTTCTCCAGCTGGACGAAACGCTCAACCGTCTACTCCAGCTAAACCTCTTTCACCTTTCACCTTCAACCCTGCTGCAATTCGTCCGTCGAGCGCAAGAAAATCGAATTCACCCGCGGTCTCATCACCGAATCACAAGCTCGAAGAATTTTTCAAAAAGAAAGGTGACGCGCCATTATCTGATATCGAGATGGAAGGAGTTATGGCGCTTATGCGACAAGCTTATGAGGAAGCTCAGAAGGCTGAAGCAGGATCAACAACGCCTTCCGCAGCTACTCGTTCCCCAGAAGTTGAACCGTCTTCTTTTTCGCCCCAGCAACCATCTGTTGCTCAACAGTTATACCCAAGTGTGCCATCTTTTGCTACGCCGGTGAGACAAAGACCATTAGTTTTACAGTCTCAAACAGTTCGCGCGCCTCGGTATAATCCCATCATGACACCGCAGCAACGAAGAGCTATGACCCCTTCTGTTACTAGACATCGAGAAATTGCATTGCCAACTGCGTCGACTCCCTTCAGAGCACGCACACGCAAAACTATATCGTTTAATAATTCACCGGCTAGACCTCAGACGCCAAATACCTTACCTCCCCAGATCTCGCAGACTGCAAAATCTTTCGAGGAAAAAAAGGACGAAACGCCTAAAAAGATGTCGACTACAGCCAGCACTTTACTCTCCCTTATCAGCCCCGTGGGTTCGTCACAAGAAGTTGCGGTTGCCATCGAGCAAGATCGAGAACGCGCTACCGATCCTGCATTAAAACCTTTTGTAAACCCATATGCTGCATCTGCATCTGTTCATCGTACGCCTAAGCGCACCAAGAGAAAGGAGTCAGTACTTGGGTTAAGTGCTAGTGTACAGCGAAAGAAGCAGTCGAGCGTATTGGAAACACCATCCCAACCTTCTAAGCAGACGATTCTGAAGGAGATTGAAAGGACTATGCCTAGTGAGGAAAAATCTGCGTTTGAGCAAGCTGTTGCAACTGCAACGCCTGTTAAGTCTATTTCTGAGGTATCGACACCAGTCGTAACGGAGCCGAAGGCAATTGAGACGGCAACGACCGAGAAAGAGTCACGGCGTTCACCAACGCCCTCTTTTACTCCTTCAATTGGGAAGTTCAAGCCTAACGTTTCTTCGAGCTTGAGGGAAAGCGTAGTTATGAGTCCCCCGCAAAGCCCGGAGAAACCTATGAATGGTAATTTCGGGAAGACTCCTGCCCCAGTATTTTCTTTTAGTGCTCCTTCGGGTAGAAGACCTGAAGAAGAGAAGAAAGAAGAGAAGAAAGAGGAGAAAGAAGAAGAGAGCAAGGAAGAGAAGAAAGTGGAGGAATTTAAGGTCACGCCTATTAGTGGATTTAGTGGACCTCCTAAAGTTACCGCCGCCTCTCTAGCAGCGTTTTCTGGACCTCCTACAGTCACTACAGCATCACTAACAGGATTTTCAGGACCAGGTCCTGCTCAAGAGGAGGTTCAGAGAAGTGTAGCAGAGGAAAAAGCGTTGGCGACGATGGATTATAAAGCATATGCAGGGAGGTTTTTCTTTTATCCAGCTGAAAGAGTTAAAGGACAGCAAGCCGCAATGGATAAGGCTCTTGATGCGCAATCAATGGCTATGTTTGGAGCTTACAAGATGAGATACAAGTTTGTGTAAGATGACTGTTTGTTTCTATTTATTTGTATTATATAAAGATAAATTGAGTTTAAAGACTTGAGAGGAAGGTAGATATGCGATTGATTGCATCATCCGCTGCTCCGGGTTCTGATTCAGGCCCAAGATTATGTTTTCCTCCTTTGACGATAGCACTACTTTCGCTCCACACTTTTGGATTTACAAATGTTTTCCAGCGATCTAGAAGAGCAGGTTTATTGACTGACTGCGGCATGAATTCATCAGAACCTGAGATGAGGACCAATATTGGAGATTCTATAGTCGCAAAAGTAGATGATAAACGTGAATCTTCTAAATCCGAGGAAAAGAAATCATCGTCACCGTTCTTTTGGGCGAGTGAAAGCCAACGAGTGGAAGATACAGGCGTGTCAAAGAATAAATCCGAGTAATGTTTTGGAAGTACATTTTCTGCGCGACCTGCTGATTTTTCAGCAAGAGCGAACTCGAGAAGTGTGGAATAGTCATTAGGAAATAAAAACATCATTGCTTCACGATCTGACACCGGAGCTTGCAAAATCGCAGCATCGAGGATTGTAGAAAGTTGTGTATTCGATCTCTTGGTTAGATATTGCATTGTATCCTGACACCCAGTTGAATGGCCCATAAGTGCTATTTTTCCCGCCTTCTCAGATCTGAAATATATCACAGCTTGTTCAATTTCCTCAACATCGCGAGAAAGAGACCCAGTTCCCCAACCACGATAAGAAGAAGATATTAACAATTCAGCTACGGACCAATTTATGGATGACAGTCGGGACGCGAGCTGCGGAAGATAAGGAACTGTTTGAAGCCCATCACCTAATCCACCGACAAAAAGAAGAATATTTGGTGACAAAGAGCCAATTGAATGTTCAAAGGCAACAAGCCGAGGAGAATATGAATGCAATAGTCCAGAAGTCATGCCGTTCTTTGTATATTGTGTACAATACTCGACAGATAATCTCGAATGGTTACGTCACGATTCAGGGGCTTGTTCTGGGTCCGACTGCGCGTGTAGTCACATGATTCATGTGTTAAACCCTTGCCCGCAATTGAAGAGCGATGCGAGATTCACATTCACAACAAAAAGACAAATAAGATATCCCCCTCTATCCGGATTCGGAATATCAAAACAAAACGCGTGAGTCAATTCAAATATGACCGAAAGAACACCATTTCCGTCGTTTACATTTACGGATATGCTTAATTACCAGAGCGATGAAGAGGAAGAAGATAACAATAATAACAGTGAATTGTTCACCGGCGACGACGCGACTAGTGGTGTGGAATCGTTTACAACTGCTTCAGAGACTAGTTTGCAAGGACTTGGGTGTATTTCTACCGCCGAGCGCGCGTTCCTTGAACAGACGCTGGCGGAGATGTCAACACCTCCTGCTGCCACTTTAGGAAATGTGTGGAACTTGGGACAGCCTATTCATTTGGGAGGAGCAGACGCGTCGCGTACTGTTGATTATCCTGAAAGTGAAAGTCAACCACGGACTCCATTTAAAAATGATGAAAATGAAAATAATGTTTCGATGACTATGGATTTGGCTGATGCTATATCTTTGTTGAAAATCAATGAGCGTGAGGATTCACCTTCTCCTGCACCGCCGCCATCTGAAATTCTGTCTCAAGAGGATAACTCTGATAAAACAGTATTGCTACTATCACCACTTTCATATAATCACATATTTTCAAGAAAGTGGGTAGCGAAAAAATATCTTGCGTCTATAGTTGAGCGTCCTCAAAGATTGAACGCAACATCGTTAGGTCTAGGAGCTGCAATGACAATTGTTGGTGAAGATCAGTTTATCCTTGAAACATCTAATAAGACTGTTGATTTGAATAATTCACTACACGTTAAACGTGTTCATGGAGCCAAATGGCCTCGAGTTCTTGGGGAGTTATGCCGAGCTGCCGAAGGCAAACTTTCAGAAGGAAAGCTAGAAGTTCCGGATACGTGGAATTCGGGTGATATATATCTTGGTCCTGGGACCACTTCTGCGCTTGAAGGTGTTGTTGGTGCTATTGAAAGCGGAGTTGATTGCGTTTATGGGGGTGATGAAAAGAGCTCAAAAAGGTGTTTTGTTTGTATCCGGCCGCCTGGTAAGTTGCAATTTCCATATGAGTAATAAGAGTGGCATTGACGATTACAAGGGCATCATTCACATCCATGTACACCGTCTGGGTTTTGTCTTATTAATAATATTCACATTGCGATTCAGTATGCCGGATCCGAATACGGTCTTACACATGCGGTTATCTTTGATTTTGATTTACATCACGGAGATGGAAGTCAAGATATAGTATGGAAATTATCAGGTCTTGAAGAACACAGTCCCGAGTTTGAACCATCTGAAGATTTCGAAAAGGGTGGTCCTAAAATTGGTTATTTCTCTTTACATGATGTAAACTCATTTCCTACTGAAGTTGGATATGCCTCGGCGGAGAATATAAAGAATGCTTCAATATGTTTGATGGCGCATGATCTAGCGATTTGGAATGTTCATCTTGAACCATATTCTACCGATGACGAATTTGAGAAATTATATAACTCAAGGTATTCAGAACTTTTCACCAAAGCTGAAAAATTTCTATCTACTGCGGAAACAAATGCCAAATTACAAGGCGCACCATTCAAAGCTGGAGTGTTTTTATCAGCTGGATTTGATGCCTCTGAATTTGAAGATAAAGGAATGCAAAGACATGGAGTACATGTTCCCACATCATTCTATGCAAGATTTACAGATGATAGTGTTTTGGTTGCAAAGAAATACTGCGAAGGTAGAGTACTGTCATTACTCGAAGGAGGATATTCCGATGCTGCGCTTTGTAGCGGAATCATGTCACATGTTGTTGGTTTACAAAGTGGGATTAAAGGATGGAGTAATGAATACTCTACACCTAAAATTGTCAAGCAATTAGAAAAAGGTTGTGGAGCACGATGGCATGCGCCGAAAAGTGCGGCAGCGAGGGATACATGGACTGTTAGGGCTATTGAACGAGGCCGACAGCTGCGCCCTGATGGAGGTAGAATGGATGACGAATATGAATATGGTACACCGACTGGATCTACCTTGAACTCACCTGAAAGAACACCATTGACTACGAGAGTTTTACGAGAGCGAAAGGCAACGCCGCTATATAGTTCGATTCGAGTAAGTTCACCGTCAACTGCTAGAAAGAAAGTTCAGCCGACGATCGAAGCAACGATGGAGACGCCTGTACATGTGAAGAGTGAAGAAAGTGGGAAACACAAGATCGTGAAGAAAGATGGTAATTGGAAGATTGTGGAGAGCTTTGAGAAGCTATCTATGGAGTAGTTTCTGTACTATTAGGTTGGAGTAGGGTTGCTAATTTTATCATATATAACTAATTTACAGATGCATGTATTCGTTTCATTCAGTGATAGTAATCGTTAAGGTCGTTAGTGGATCAAAGGAGTCTCCTCCCCTCTGACTGCATTTTGTACGTTTTCGATGCCATCTTCAATGGAGGCTTGGGTATCGTTAGGCAAGACTCCCTTGAATCCCGTAGCAAACATGACGATGCCAGCTTGAACTGTCAACAAGGAGGCAATAATCATGGCGAAGATCCACTGCAAAGCAAATGTCTTGACGAATAACTGTCCGACAGCCAGACCCCAGGTGAGGAAAGCTGAAGCAAAGACGAATCCCCAGTCAGCAAAGACAAGAAGAGCAGCGGTGGGGACGAGGTAAAGAACCCAAATGAAGATGTTTGCAAAGATACGCGCAAGGAGACTGTGCGCATGGAAAGCAACAGCTCCTGTCCAAAAAATACCAAAAAGAGTCCAGGCAAAAGGCATTGCGGAGGCGGCGAGATGGATTGTGAGCCAGCGCAAAGGCGGCGAGATCGAGTGAGTTCGCTTCGACCAGTACAATGCGCCGGTTGACAGGAAGTTGACGACCATTACGATTTCAGCAAGAATGAAATGGGAATGAGCGAGAAGAATGAGCCATAGAAAGTGCAGGACATTGAAAGTGGAAAGGAAGTAAGCAGCCTGCGACGCGTCTTTCTTCGCGTCAGAAGTACCGGCAAAGAGCTGGTGCAGAAACGCAACTTGCGACAAATAAGTCGACACCCAGAAAAGGAAAATAAACACAGCATTCGGCGAGAAAGGCGAATGTTCGAGGTGGAATGCTTCAGATTGGTGACCACCGGCAACACCGCGGCCAGCCAGGTAGTAAAAATTCGTGATGAGTGCGAGCGCAAATGAGCCAACAGCGATCATGCGCTGAACAGACGAGCGCGACATAGTAGAGTCCATAGCTTATGTTTACTATAGTATTCACAGAGTAACCAAGAAATAGCTATTAGTATTCACAGAATCAGTAATAAAGAACAGAAGAAAAAGAAAGAAAGCGGCCGGGCTTTTATGCCTGGGGGAGATCATCGCGACGTCATAGCCAAAACAAACGCAGATCGCCGTGAAGAAAGCCATCATGTGATGTTATTACATAATGGATTACTATTGAGCAGACCCACTGCGGTTGCGAATCTCTCCTCGCCGACCCGACCCGGGCTCTTCACCGCTTCGAGTATAAACAAAGCAGACTGATCGATACAGAAGAAAGAAAACAATGAGCTACGCGCGACCGACTCCGCTGCATCACCAGCAAATGCTCAATCCGCCGGCGCCGGCGCTGCCGCTGCAGGGCATTCACCATCCTCACCACCAGCTGCAGCCGCCATTGCAGCAGAGCCAGCAGAACCAGCAAATTCAGAATCAGAACGGGCCGAACAGTAACCAGAGCAATCAGAACAGCCAACAGAGCCAGCAAAGCCAGCAGAATCATCACAGAGTCCTCGCGTTGCCTCTTCAGCACCAACAGCAGCAGCAGCAGCAGCAACAACAACAACAACCGTTCCTCCAGCAACCGCCTTCGCAACCGCACCCTCCGCTTCCTCATCATTCCCATCTCCTTCATCCAAATCCGCCTCGAACACCTTCTTCCTCGACGCCTCTCGCGCTCGCGGCAAAGAAAAAGACTCAGCAGTCGTGGGTATGGAACTACTTTGCAAAGGTTCCCGGCCAGGATGGCATAATGTACGCTGTCTGCCAACTTCCCTCAGCGACACCAACAAAAAAATCAAAGAATGCTGCACTTGGTGTCGACGACGACGACGACGACGACGATAATGACGATGACGAGGAAACCAACAGTGCGCGTCAACAGCGAGAATATACCCTTCACGGCCGACAACAACAACCACAACAAGACGGCGATGATCATTCCCGCTGTAATGCACAGTACAAATACATTCAAGGCACAAAGAATCTCATTCGGCATCTGATTCGCACACACTCCATCTTCAAGACCACATCCCATGACATTGCTGTGGCCGGTGCAGTCAATTCGACTCAGCCTGCTACAGCAATTGCTCCGTCAGTCCAGCAGCAACAGCGGCAGCAGCAGCAGCAGCAACAACAAACAAACACACCTTCTTATCCTGCCTTTGAAGACCAACGCGCGCAGGTGCCTCCTGATTCCAGATTCGCGTGGATGACAACAGCAGATTCGCTCACTTCAAATAACTCCTTTCTGAACACGGCACCGGCTGCTACCTATCTCATGGATCCGCATCAACAACTCCCTCATCCACATCAACTCCATCCTCAGCATCATCCCCAGCAACCTACTCAGCATCAACCCCAGTCAGGTATGATTGCAGCTACAACAAACAAACTAAAGCACTGGAGTGACGACGAGCTTATCTCGTTACTTCAAGCGCATCACGATGTTCGCAGTACTCGCGGTGCTGACGCTGAATTTCTCCCTCTGGATGATCTCGTCGAGGATACCTATGCTACATTCTGTGCTCGTCAAGAACAACTACTCCACCAGCATCACCATCAACAACAGCAACATGGTCAAAATAACCCAGAAAACGACAGCGACGGCTTCGAACCTGTAGTCCGAAGACCCGCAAAGGCTGTTTACGATAAACTATATGGCCTTGTTAGCAGTTACAAATTCGTGACTGACTATGAAGAGGATCGCATAAACCATGAACGAAGTGCGATTGGGTCTGCTATCCAGCCTACGAAAAAGGCTTGGTGGGATTTAACTCCGTCTGATCACCGAAGGGTACTGGGAAAAAATAGGGTATGCTTTCTTGTATTTCTTTTGTATCAAAAATTGTACTAACGTAGTATCAGACCTGGCTTAGCAGACAAGTGTATAATACGGTAGCAATGCTTATGCCGCAAAGCCTACTACGAAGAAATGGAACTCGACCAGCTAGACATGCGGATGAATCTGTTAGTGATATATCTGATAACGAAGCAGTTGCAAGACGTGGGAGTATAATACAAGGAATTCCACAACAATCTACTCCCCGAAAACGACAACGAACTTCTTCAAATTCAATGCATAACGTGCAACCTCAAGTCCCTCCACCGCAACCGCAAGTCCCTCCACGTCAACAGCAACAACAGCAACAGCAGCAATCGCAATCGCAAAATCCGAGAACTCGCAGGCGAGTTTTCCGTGCAATTCCAGTAACTCTCAACGAGAGTGAAAACGACGAAATAGCGGATGACGATGGTGCTCTTGTTCCCCCTGCTGATGTAGATGAGGGTGACGACGATGTGGTTGCTGTTGCAGATTTATTAAGTGCGCCCAATCCTGCGTCATCAACATCAACATCAACGCAGCAAAACTCGACGAGAAGAGACAATTTAAGAACGAGCCAGTTTGAAAGACAGATGCTTAGCGAACAGGCTGCTCAGACTAATTTACTACGAACCATTCTTGAACAACAAGCTAGAATGCTGTCAAGTTTTGAACAAACATTGCGAAGACTCGAACGATAACCGAAAAATAGACGGGGTTTTTATTTTATGGTTTTTTTTTGTTTCAATTGCATTTGTATTATTTCATCTGTACAATTCTATCATTACGTAATTTATAATATGTGCTCACAGTTTTGCTTCAACAAAACCTAACTGCTACTTTTGTAAAGCAGCAGTCTCAACCGTAATATCGACAAGCAAATCCTCAGTCAAAGCAGACTTCAAATTCTTCAAAACCTGAAGTTCCATCTTACGACGAGACTCAAGTGTATGGGTTCCAATATGCGGTAACAAAGTAACCTTTTCATTTGAAAGTAAACCAGGATGGATCTTAGGTTCTTCCTCAAAGACATCAAGACCAGCAGAGTAGACTTTTCCACTATCGAGAGCTTCAACTAAAGCAGCTTCATCGATAACAGCACCACGAGCAGTGTTTGTAATAACAACACCATCTTTCATCTTTGCGAAAGTGTCCTTGTTGATAATATGTCTTGTAGCAGCGTTAAGGGGTAAATTGAGCGAAATGACATCAGACTGAGCAAGTAACTCGTCAAATGAGACGTACTCTGCGCCAGCGGAGAGTTCCTCAGAAAGCTTGCTGCGGTTGTGATAGATAACGCGCATATCGAATGCCTCGGCGCGCTTCTTCAACGCACGGCCAATACCGCCCATTCCCAAGATTCCAAGTACCTTCTCCTCGGGGTCGTGTGCGAGAGGAGTGGTGCTGTTCCATTCTCCGCGACGCAGACCGACGAGAGCCTTGTTGAAGTCGCGCAAAGCAGAGAGGATAAGGAACATGTTGACATCGGCAGTGGCATCGTCAACGGATCCAGGAGTATTTGACACTCTGATTCCCTTCTTTGCGCAGGCTTTGACATCAATCATGTCGTATCCTGCACCGTGGTGGCAGATGTACTTGAGCGTAGGCGGGAACACAGCCAACAGCTCCTCATCGACATCGTTTCCGGGGCTTCCACCGTGAGTGTGGAAAATAGCAACAGCGGACGAATAAGGTCCGTCTGCAGCAAATTTCGCCATGAGCTCAGCACGAGTCTTTGATTTATCCTCGAAAAGAGTAGCAATGGAGGAAAGTGCCTGCCATTCCGGATAAGCGTGGAGAATGTTTCCAAAGAGAACAACAGATGGTTTCGACATTGTAAAGATCAATTGATTAAATCTGTGCTTATTATGTAGCTGTAGAGTCAATTGAATGCTCTAAACTTCGATACAAATAATGCTAGTGAACAAACCAGACGGAGAAGAGAGGAGAAGGGGACAACTTATAACTCCGGAAACAACACCGCAAAGTCTAAACCGCGCGCAGATTAGGCGCCACAGCTAGCTTACCCCGCTCCCCCACGGTGGTCCCCCACTCTTGAGATTACTGTGGAGTATGGAATTCTGCATAGATAGAATGTATTGTTAGTTGTCTGCCATATACGTACAAAAGTAAACAATACGAACATTTGCAATTCTAGTAGTAGCAGTACTGGTCGCGTCATAGATTTCAGTTTATGAGACCAACTACGCCTGCTCGACTCGCCGTCGCTTCTCGTTCGCGTCCGGCCCAGCGCCCGTCTCCTCCCGCTCATGCTTCCTGCTCTCTCTTTTCTCCTCGTGTCGCTCCCGCCGCCGCTTCTCCCGCTCCCGATCCCGATCTCTATCCCGCTCCCGTTCGTGAGTCTTCTCCGCCGTTCGGTGCGTTAACGAAACGTGATGTCGTGAGGACCGGTGCTCGCGCTCCTTCCCCCTCTCCTTCTCCTCGCCCGTAGACCCTTCGCGCTCCTCCTTCTTTTCCCGTTCTCGCCGTCGTCGTCTCTCTCGGTCCCGCTCTCGATCACGGCTTCCTCGCTCCGAAATCGTATCTGCATTAGCTGAAGCAGACGTCGCGCCCTCTCGTGACTGTGGAGCAGGCGGCGGGGGCGGCGGTGGAAGAGGAACCGCGCTTCGCGCGGCGCCCGGTCTTGTCGGCGGCGAATCGCGGTGTCGGCCGTTGTGTTTGCGCTCGTCGTTGCTCTCATTCGTACGAGTGCGCTCGAGTCGTGCTGGTGTATTGTTGCCGCTGGACGACTCCTGCGGCTGTTGCCTTCCAGGAGGAGGGGGTGGTGGTGGTGGCGGGACTTGCTTCTCCTGCGCGTTTTGCTGTAAGGGCGTACTGTGCGACGACGACGAAGCTCGCGACCGACCTCCTACGCTGGGAACAGTTCCAGTGCTACTTCCCGCAGTGGAGTGTTGCGTTGACGGAAACCCACCATTTCGTAACGGCAACCGACGATCAGGCGTTACTGAAACATTTTCGCCTATTTCGTTTTTGCGGATATCCCCTGCGGCGCCTCGAGCGCGCGTCGAACTTTGACCTGAATTTGCACTTTGCCCCTGGACCGAGCTTCCTCGTGACGATGATGCGGCGCCTGCAATTGAAAACTGCGCTGGCTGCGGTGATATTTTCCTAGGCGATGAAGACGATGGCCCGCTAGGAATATCCCCGTTTGGTCCATTGCCGTAGAATCTTTGCTGCTGCTGTTGCTGCTGCTGTTGTTGCGGCGGTTTCTGTTGCTGCTGTTGCGGCTGCTGCGGCTGTTGTCCGTGTATATTCATAGGCCCTCGGATATTAGACGGCATTTGCTGAGGTGGTAGTGGCATTCGGCCTCGTCCTTGCGCCGTCGCTTGCTGCTGCTGCTGGTGTTGTTGTTGTTGTTGCTGTGGCCCATTGTTCCACTGTCCAGGCCGTTGAGGTGGTCTATTACCTCCTTCTCCGTGAATTGTCTCAGGAGGTACATAACGCGAACCTCGGTTAGCGCCTTGAATCGCAAATTGCTGAGGTTGCTGACTTTGATGAGGTTGTTGACTTTGATGGTGTTGATAAGGTCCTGATGTGCCTGATGGCTGAACACTCATATTCGAAGGCGCGACTTCAGATTGCGGAGGAAGCCCGACACGCGAGGCAAGTGATGATGTCGATCGAACAGACGGTCGTCGTTCTTCCTCCTTTTTAACCGGCACTTGAACAGGCTCTTTAGGAGCAGCAGGTTTCTTCTCATCCTTTTCATTTTTTACTTCCGCAGCAAACGGCGCTGCTTCAGGATTCAATGTGGTATCAGCCGGAGTTGCAGATCTTGGGTTCCGCTCTTCTTTGACTTTAGCCGTCGGCGCTGAAGCCCCCGCGGGCGCATTAGCAGCTGCTTTGGCCGCTTCTTCGGCAGCCTTTGCTGCATTTTTGGCTTCAAGTTCTCTTTGCTTTGCAAGCTTCTTTTCACGTTCGATTTGAAGTTCTTTTTCTGTTAGTCGGAAAATATAGCTGTCGACCCAAGTAGCTGATTGACGTTTCATAAGTCCGAACAAAGCAGTCGCTGTTAACTTCAAATCTGATCTCTCTTCAGTCTTTGAAATCTTTTCAATTCGTTCTAAAAGATGTGCACCGTGTGTAGTAACTGAAGGAAATGTTTTGATTGTATTTTTCAAAACAATAAACGCATTTCGACGATGGATATAATCTTCACTTTCAAGTGATCGAACCATGCTTTCACGCACTTGAGAATGCCATTTTGTCACAATCTTTTTAAGCTCCGAGTATGTGAGCATATGGCATTTCTTTGCCTCAGCCTCGGTATCTTCCATAGGTGCAGTAGTCAATCCATCATGCGATGACATTCTCATTCCTGGAAGAAAGATTACAACTCCATCAACTTCATGACGACCTAATCCTTCACGAACATAAACTGCTTGAGTAGCATGCCATCTTCCAACTTCAGCCAGTAATTCACTTAAAAATCTTCCAAAATTCTCAGCTTCATTAGGCGAACAACTTGCCATGGTAGCAAATATTCTATTTGAGGAAAATAAAACATCAAGAGCTTGCAAAGTTCTAAACTTAGGAGTTCCAAGCATATGAAGCTGTTTTATAAACTTGACACAAAATGTAGCATCAGTTGGAGAAAACAATGCTCTAGGAATTACACAATGAGCGAGAAATGCATCAACTTGTTGCTTTTGAATCATCACTACTTGCTTCGATCTTGCAGGTTCATCAAGACCACCTAATTCAGAGTTAACCTGCTCGGGATAATCAAACCAATGCGCTCTTTCAAATCTTAATCGACGCCGAGTACGTTCAACGTGGTTCATGTGCTGCCTATTTTCAAGTTGGATCGATTCACATTTTCGAGGATTTCTTTGCTTAAATTTGTTGAATTCATCCGTGTATCTTTGAATAGGAATATGAATGTCATATAACGATAATTGGAAAAATGTAATGAAAAACCCTTTAGAAAGATAATCCCACTGTGAATTTTCAGAATAAGCCCCAAAGCGATCAACAATATCTTTGAGAAGAGGGTGCCAGTATCCCTAAGAAATAGTTAGTTTTGATGTTAAAAAACAAGTGGAAGCGCTTACATCTTTCTCAGCTTGCTCGTTATCAAGGAATTCTTCAACTTCCGCATCTTCGACTTTAACTTCAACGTCAGTCATCACGACATCATTACCGTCAGTTTCAGTTGCGTTTTCTACTCCTTCCGTTTCCGATCCCTCCTTCTTTTCCTTAATTTCATCTTTCGCTTCTTCCTTCTCCTCTGAGAGCTTTTCTTGTTGCTCTCTCTTCTTTTTTTCAAGTAGGTCAGCACGAACTTGTCCTCTCCTTTCAACTCTTTTTGCCCATCTCTTTTCATCATACTCCCGAATATCAATACCTAATTTTTCTCTCCACAGACAAAATGCAATCACCGGATCAACACCAAATTCATCGCACAATTCAGGAATGCTTGTGATTTTTTTGTCAAATTGATCGCGTCCTTTTTCGGTATCTTCATGTAATAAAAAGGTATTTAGCAAATCAACGTATTGCCCTAATATAACTGACAGATCATCAAAACGGTTTCCAAGAACTTTAGTATGAGCTTGATGATCCGGGATATTGAAAATTGCGGTCTTATATTGCTGAGCAAGTAATACGAATAATTCAGAAATAATGTCAAGGTCAGTCAAACAATGAACTAATCTTAAAGCGGATTTTCGACATAAATGCCGTTGATCACCAAGAGTTAATAAAACTTCAGCACGAACTAATGGACCACAACTAAGTCCTTCGATCTGTGTTTCTTTAAGATTAGCAAATGAAGCTACACCTGCCATTTGTTGAATCATTTCTTGTAAAATTAAGATATCTGAAGTATTGGATTGATGAAGCTGTCGTCGAAGGTATTGTAGTAGTGGTGTTGGATTCATTAATGAATATTCTTTACACAGTTTTCCTGTGAACGAAGCAAGAGCTACACAACACGTTAGTTCAAACTAAGGAAAATTAGCACGAGAAATACATACACTGTAACCACTTTCGTTCAGTAATTCCATCACCTTGCACCGTATTTCTTCCTGAGCTGAGTTGCATCATAATAACCAGAGGCAACGCATCCCAACCAATTGAGGTGAAATATCTCGCTGCCTCAACAACAAGACTGCTAAGATTGTCATAACTCTCAACTTGACTTACAAGAGCAGTTAATGAGGTCATCGGGTTTGCATAAGAAACCAGAGCTAATTGACGCATCATTTCACGAACATTTTCTTTAGCTAATCGTTTTAATACGTTTTTTGTCTCCTTTCCTGCCTTAGATCCAGCCACTCGAAGCTGTGGGTTATTGCGAACCAAAACGTTATACCATTCTCCATAAACTGAATATCTAGTAGGATAATCAAAATGAAATAGAATAGTACTAACTTCATATGATACACCAGGATTTTCATCGATTAGAGAAACAGCAGGAAGTAAATAGGTTCTAAAATACTGCAACCAAAATGCAGAATCATACTGAGTTTCAGTATCTCGATTTTCCCGCTCAAGTTTTTCAAGGAAATGATTAACTATTCGACAGAGCTTTGAAAAGAGGACAGGATCTCTACTTAACTGGGGTCCACAGTACTTAATAAAATAATCTGAATAAAATAGCAGATCCTCAATATTTTCAATCATCTTAACCCCGTCAGTCCATGAATCATAAAAAATTCGGTATGTAGTATCAGCTTTCTCTGATTTTTTTAAATGGCTCAATACTCTTCTCGTCGCAATTGGATTAGGTTCAACCAAAATAAATGAGTTTTTATTTGAACTTCCCTTAGGTTTCGCCGGTACATATCTCTGATTCTCATTCACGTCCAAAAATGGCCTAAAAGGTCGGATTGATTCATAAAATGGTTCAAGAGCATATCCTACTAAAATATTTAGGGTATCGGCAATCTCAGTATATGGACCAGGTAAAAATGGAAATTCAGCGAGAATGTATAGAGCAGGCCAAATCGAACCAACGCTGAGTAACGCGGCTACTAATTGAGGCTTCTGATAAAAGACCTTTTTCTTATTTTCCTTCTCCGGCTCATTTTCTTTCTCCTTTTCTTTCTCTTTGGATTTTGATCTATCAGATAGTCCTTCTTCATCTAAAGGCATTGCTAATGCTAGGGCGGAGGCCGTTGCTAAATACGCAGTTTTTTCTAAATCTTTAGCCCAGATATCTTTTTCCTTCATCAGATCTTCAGCAGAGGGTGAAAGATGAGGATATAAATCACCTAAACAAATAAATCCTTCCTTAATCAAAACAGCAATCATGGCCATCAGATTTTCAGGGGCGGTTTCTTCGTTTTTGCTATACCACTGTAGTTTGAACCCGATCAAAGATGCAGCTAAAGGATTTCCACCTTGCCCAATTTCTAATAGATTATTTGCATGCGCAACAGTTGACGGCCACCATGGCGAAATTTTCAAAACGGCTAAGAAGAATTGCACATGAGCAACCACATTTGCTGAAAAAATATCGAGGAAGATATCAAGAGCACGATTTGGATCAAGGTCAAAATATCCGATGAGAGAAACAATTGTGTCTGCAGTCTTTTGAACTTGCAACATTTTATCAGATGCATAAGATGCACTATGGATCTCAACTATGAGTTTCGAATAGCCCTCCGATTCTTCACGAAGGAGATTAAATCGCTTTTGTTTATACAGCATTGCAGTATTCGCCCTAACGACTCTTTTTTCAAGGATCGGAATATTCCATTCTGTGGCGCTTAAAACCGAAGGCTCAAGTCGAGTTTGAAGTAACGCAGCATCTAAAGGAAGAGCTTTAAGAATTTGATGCAAAGCAGGAGAATATGGAAAAGTAGACAGGGTGTCCACTAAAATCGATGGCATATCTAATAGATTTGAACTTTCCACAGTATCAAGAATCGCTTTAAAAGCTAGAATGGCGCAATCAATTGGTATTCGGGAAATTGTAGCTGATAATACTAATTCGTAAAATACTAGTTGAAGTTTATCGATATCCACGTGTTGGGTTATTTCAAGAACCAGGTTGGTACTATGGTGAGTGTTAGACATACGTCGGCAAATTGAGAAAAGTATGGACATACATAGTTGAAAGATCATCACGAGTTAATGATCCAACTATGGCATCATCGACAACAATCCAACTCGACGCCAACAACTTGAACGTATCATTCTCATGCTTCGTCGATGATACTTCGGGTGTTTGTGATCTCGTTGAGTTAAGCGGCGGTGAAGGCTTTATCCCATACGGTGCTCTATAGATTGAAGTAGCTTCATCCTGATCTCGTTTTCGTTTTAATTGAGACTCAGAATCAGACATTGTGTACTTTGGAAAAAAAAACTCGTTTCTTTTCTGCTAGACTGCTGAGGAATAACAATCCTTTGTTGCATGCACAATAACTCCCAACTCTGATGTTGTCAAATAACGAAAAAATAAAGAAGACCAACGATTGCAAATCAACTGAACGATTGAATGACGATGTAAGTGAGTGTTAGAATTTCATTGATTTGCAAAGAGTGCGCGGAGGCCGACAACAGTTGAGAGCACGTGACCGTAATCATCAAGGGGCTTGTGTAATGAATGCTGACTACGAAGTGTAGGCGGGCAATGAAGCTGCGCAGTAATTGCGGATATATATGTTATTTAAGCGAGGTCATTTTAGTTTTATTCGTTATTATAGCGAGCACTGACAGGCGTAAAACACCGCAAGTGCAAAACTGGGAAATCGAGTCGAAGGGTTCGGGGTCGCCAATTATACAAACCACAAACAGACATCTGTTAACAAATATCGGTTCATTATTTGTTTTAGACATGTATTGATTTCGAATCAGCATGTTATATTTAGTAATGCTAATGAATAATAAGAAATCTAATAAATAAAATAAAAGGCATGGGGAGTTAATTGTACATTAGCTATGTAAACGTCATATCTCGCGGATGCATACGTTAACAAAGAATAAACACACAAGAACAGTATAAAAATTTCATTAATGGTTATTATTCAATTTCTCAAAGTGAGCATTTTCGGTTGCGTGGCCTTGGTTTTATGCATGCCAGCCAGCACGAGTTAAGGGCGGCTGCGGCTGTAAGCGGTTTCTGCCCCGCACTGACTGTACCGCAAACTTCGACTTCGACAGCCCGCACAGCGACAGCGTGCTTTTGACATTTCCCACGCTTGGTTGTGAGTTAGAACTGACGGTTATAGAGAGTTTGCTTTGATTCCATATATATAATGTTTGTTTTTCCGGCGAACAATGACGGTTATCGTCAACGAAAGAAATCTTTCAAAGCTTGCGAACAGTGCAAAAAAGGGCGCGTATGTTTTCCCTTTGTTCAGTTTTCTTTCCGGTTTTTCATTGCTAATATTTGACAAAATAGCGACGCTGTCAGCCGTCTAACAAACCGTCGAATGCTTGTGCTAAGTGTACCCGAAACAATCTTCAGTGCAGGTGCGTTCTTGCGACAATCTGTTGCTGCCTATAATTTTTTTTAACATTATTTTATAGTCTTGTCACTGAGCTTTCGCCGCCTTTCAAACGCAAGGAGCTTTATGCAAAGACGGATGTTGAAGACTACGATAATCAGGAAGAGATAGAAGTAGACAATGACTCGCCATCTGATTCAAGATCAATAAATCTTGTCCAGCGATCAACCGCTAAAACATCACCGCTCACGACCGCAACTCCAATTTCGCATGCCTCTAGTATTTCCCCAGCCTCCACTCCATCAATCCCGCTTTCCAATTCTCAAGCGATAGCGTTAACCACTCGTACTCTTGGTCCTCCAAATCTTGCTTCTCCGGCGTTTACACGTCTCTCAAGACCTCATGTGACAAGTTCACCCATGACGAGTATAGATGCAGTCATGAATCCTTCGGATTGTGAAATTATTCCACCGGCAGAAGCGATTCCGGCGGAGCCTGACTCTACGGTGACATCGCCCCGGCGGTTCATATCTAATCTAGATCCTACCTCTGAGCTTATGCAAGGAGGATCGATTGATAATGACAAGATTGGTATTTGGCTGTCAAGTGATACGAGCGCAGCAGGTCCCGGAAATGATCAACGTAGACAAGTGTTTGTGCCACCTCCGATGAACCAGCAATTAGTGGTGTATCTAAACACGTTACGGGCATTTGAAGTACCGCAAGATAGTGATCGGGATGGATTGATTGACGTGTACTTTCGGCACCTCAATGGCATATTGCCGCTTGTTGACGAGCGATTGTTTAGAAAGCAGTTGCGAAAGGGAGAGCATTCTTTGGTATTGCTGCAGTGTATTTTACTCGCAGCATGCAGACATCCCGGGGCCGATAGGTATTTACACGGTACGGAACCGCGCGACTTTGCGGCCATGACATATGCGAAAATTAAGGCACTGCTGTTCGCAGAGTTAGAGCAAGAGCCGATTACTCTTGTACGGGTATATGCACTGGCATCGATGCATTCAGAAGGTCCTAGAGGACTAACGGACGGAGCAAGAGAGGTTTCTATTGCATTTCATTACGCACATTACTCTGGTATTCATTTACGGAGGGATCAAATTGAGCCGGCCACGCCAAATACGATGTCGCCCATGCAGAAGCTGTGGTTGGCGCTATGGTGCTTGGACCACATGTCTGCGTGCGTAAACGGACATCCCTTGAATTCTCACCCACGGGATGTCGGACTGCCGATGGATGACAGGGCGTGGGCAGTGACGAAGAATGATCCGCTGAGCCGGATGACAGAGGCATGTTACTTTCTGGATATGACGATTGATTTGTATCGACCGCATCCCGCAGAGTCAGTGCCAGATATTAAAGGGACAAAATTTAGCAAGGACGAGTTTTTGCCGCGATTGATCCATAGCACGGCGATCATGCTATTTTACAAGCGACTGCATAGTCTTACGGAGCAGCTACCGGAGTCTACGATGCAGACATTGCTGTCTGCTGCGCATGACATTTTAGAGATTGTGGAGAGCCAGCGTGAGGATCTTCCACCGCTGCCAGTTGTTCCGTACGCGATTACAATGACACTTACCGTATTTTTACGACTGTATCCAGCGGCCGCTGCGCGAGCTGGGTGGCACCGGAGCTGCGAGATGCTGGATTACCTGGGCAAGTTCTGGTGGATTGCGGAGGCGATGTCGAGCATGGGTAAGCGGGTGTTCCGCAAGCTGGAGGAGGAGTACAACGCGATATCCGGAGAATGGACGCTTGAAGACTATCTTTCCGACAGAGCGGCCACAGCAAGCGGCCAAACAGTCGGGGGCGTTCTTGACCAGGCGTCGATATTTGGAGAGCTGGACCGAGACGTGGTTGATTACTGGTTTCCCAATATGAACCTGCTGGAGCAACTTTACGCGTCGGCCGACTTGCCCGAACTCGGCCGTGGCTAAGCTCGGCCGAGTCGCCCGAATGGGACTATCAAATGTGTGGCTGCGTTCTGCGGCGGTGCCCCGCTTGGGGCTCTGTGCTTGTACCGTCGTCCTCCTCTTCTCCCCTATGATCGTGCTGCTTAGCCTTTTCACTATTCCCGCTGCTGCTACTGCTGCTACTGCAACTACTGTTATCGCGGTTCCTAAACCTGATGACTGGCGCGCGTGACGCGGGTGCGTACCTGCTTCCGCATTCGCCGGAGGAGGTCGACCGCCTCACGTTCCAGCACACCCTCATTTCGCAGATGCTCGGAGGCCGCTTTCTGCCCGCAGTCGACAACTTGGATCCTGAGGCAGAGCTCACCGTGCTTGACTGCGCATCCGGCTCCGGTGAGTGGGCGAATGACCTGGCTTTTACTCTGCCGCGTTCGACCGTCGTCGGTTTCGACCTACAGAACATCGTCCTCGAGTTCGCGGCACCGAACGTACGATTCGACGTCGCCGACGCAAACGCGCGTCTGCCATACTCCACCGACCATTTTGACATCGTGCACTCACGTAATCTTTTTTTCACAATCACCGATTGGCCTGCATACCTTGCCGAGCTCAAGCGCGTGCTCAAACCGGGCGGGTCCTTGCACTTCATCGAAACAGTCATTCCCGAGATTGACGACGAACGCATGCCAACGCTTGCCCACGGCCGCCATCTTGTAAACACAGTCTTCTTCGTCGACTTTTACATAGGCCGTCGCCTCGAGCAAATCGTCCTCGAGGCCGGGCTCACAGTCACCCACGTCAAGTCCTACCCGTTCTCCTTCGGTCCGTTTGGTTCCACCGAGGCTGAGCGGCGGCTCGGAGGCCTGATGCGGACGTGCATTCTCGAGGGCGGCATGCATATTATCAACGAGTACCTCAAAAAGTACGGCAAACCCGGCGAGGACGCAAGACCGTATCTCGACGATCTTGCAGAACTCTTCGAGATTGGCAACAAGCCAGAGGGGTATCTTAAGTACGTCGTCGCAGAAAAATCTGTATGAAGGTGTTTTTTTCCACTTGGTGTTTCAATTTCCTTAGGCGTATCGGCATTGTATCATATGTAAACCAACTTGTGTATTTAAAAGCTTGCTTAATCATCCTGTATTGTTGTCTGTTCGTGCATTGAGCACTACATCTACGGTTTCCTTTCTAAAATATACATCAAAGCTAGCATTTACAAAGCACCACTGTTGTAGGGCGTAAACTACGGAAAGTAAACAAAGGAAGGAGCAAAATGACTGAGAATTATGAAGGACACGTACCATTTGAAGAGTGCTATTTCGTAAATACAACGCTGACATAATCCCTTAATGAATGATGACTCGCACTCTGCGTAGCACTCTGCGCTTATCACGTACACAGATGATCACGTGCCTTGAATGCACGTAATAGATGACGATTACTCGTACGTGGACCTCTTGAATATTGCATTTGTTGCCATGGACGAAACAATATTGCAAAAGGTTGGTGTGATCTTAATTTTGTGTGTAATATACTCTGACGACTGTGCATTTAGGCCCATCAGGAGGCAGGAAAAGGAGATGCAGCGATGCTATCCAGCCGACCCGGCGATGCCATTGTCTGTTATTCCGCGGCAGCGACAGCTTTCGAATCCGTCAGGTCGTCTACTAACGACAGTGAAGCATTGAAAATGCTTGAAATATTGCAGCATAAGTACTCTGCTATGTCTCAACAGATCAAATCAAATCTGGAATCAAATCCAGAAATATTCACAAGAGCGTATGAACAACAAGCTGCTGAATCAAGGCATGTCGCCAGTTCAGCGAAGAATCCTGGAACTCTTGCCTCAAACCTTGCTTCTGCGAGAGGAATCGCTGCAAGCGACATTGATCAACATTACGTCAATATTAAGCACAGAGAGCAACCTTCACCAACCTCAACTTATCCATCTTCCCTGGCGGCGGCTGCTATGGGCCATGACAACAACGACGATCTATTTAACAAATTCGCGTCATCTATAGACGCTAGTATGAACAAACTATCACAGTCTTCAATTAAAACAATATCTGCGTTCGACGCTCTACGACGACAGAATTCTTATCTATCTTTCGAAATGTATGGCACTGGCATGGAGTCTTATTATTTAGTACCCCCAGACCGAAGAGAATACATTGGAGATTACGACAGTAGCTCACTTCCTCAATCACAATCAACCGCTACTTTAGTGCAAGAAATTACAAGCAGTCTCAACGCCAATGAAAGCGATGTTCGTCGACAACGAGATGTCATGAGAAACAGTCTATCAAAGTTACGAATCGAAATCCGAGCACGAGAGAGCAGAAGAACTCGAGAATTGGAAAGTGAAATAGAAAGACTGGCGGCTGAAAACGAGAAACTGAAAATCGCAAACGGAAGATTGAAGGGAAGATGGGATAACCTCAAAGAGAGTGCAAGAAAACGAAGAGAAGCACATTCCGATGAACAATCGAATAATACAACTATTACTGAGGAGATTGAGAAAGAGGAGTAGTTTGTTTGTATATATTATGCTGGCGTTAATATTAATTCTGAGATCTGAAACTTTTTGACAACAAATTGATCTTTAAATCCAACTGTTTAACCACGCTATTGGCCCAATGTAAAGCTTCATCTAGTGGCATCTCTAAATGTAAACCCAGTCCCACATCAACTAGCATTTCCGATTCCGCAGACACTTCAGCTTGTGTCCAATAATCTTTTATTCCATCCTGCACTGGTGCTAAAATTGTAGTTGTTTTTGGTTCGTTTGATGCTGGCGTCGGCTTTATCGACATTTGATGTTGAGTTGAAGATACATAACGGGCCAGGTCGTCACTATTACTGTTAGTTTTCCCGAGACGTAAATAAAGAGAAGGGACTCATACTATTCAGATCGTATCCTTTTCAATTCTTCAACGTGTGTTTGTACGATTTGTAAAGGAAGTTTCTCATTCTCTGATATATCACTAAACAACAAAAACTCATGCTCAGCAACTTCATTTTCCTTTCTATGAATTTTCCTAGCTGGTTTGTTCTCTATAATGTCTGTCCTTGCTGGCTCTTCGAATTTTGATACTTCATTTGTATTCTCTGTATTTTTAATAACAGATTTTAGAGCATCTAATTGATTCTGCAGATCCTTATGATCTCGTTTTTGCTGTTCAAAGATTAAATCTATTCTTTCTTGAATCGCTTCTAAAGCATTCATACTTTCTTGCTGTGTCGTCATTATGTATAGTGGG
Source organism: Myxozyma vanderwaltii (assembly GCA_030556335.1). Classification (NCBI taxonomy): domain Eukaryota; kingdom Fungi; phylum Ascomycota; class Lipomycetes; order Lipomycetales; family Lipomycetaceae; genus Myxozyma; species Myxozyma vanderwaltii. Next base: position 23,863 of record JAKTPV010000060.1, on the reverse strand, counting down.
CGTGTTCACGAAGACGATGTTGCAAAATTACAAGGGATTCGACTGCGAAATTACTTTTATTTACAGTGCGGCTTACTTATGTATTTTTTGCTTATCAATATTTTTTATATATTTATTTAAGACTTGGAATAATAACATTTTAGTAAACAACTTTGCACAAATTCAAAATAATATAATACATCTTCAAAGATATGTTCCAACATATATAAAAGAACACACAAGCAAACTAATCATCGATCACCCCAGTCAAAAATCTCACAACGGCCTTTCCCACAGCACCACCATGATTTTCCTTGTCAACTCTTTCCAAAGCATCTCTTCCTTGTTGTTCTGTTAACCCTCCGTTTCTAATAACTCTTTCTATTAAGGGTTTCGCAACTTGAGAGTTGAATTCTGGATGCCCCTGTAGAGTGATGAGTTTTTTCGGAACGTACATTCCTTGAACTGGAGATATTGGAGATGAAGCAAATATCTGTACACCGTTAGGCGGTATTGCAACATGATCTCTGTGCATTTCTTGCAATCTTAATTCACCAGCAGCTGCTGCTTCAGGAAATAATTTAGCAGCAATTCCTTCTTTATCCATTGTTAACGATGTTACGGAAACTTCCCAACCAAGTGGATTTTCTTCAACTGTGCCACCTAACGCTCTTGCAATGATTTGGTGACCAAAACAAATTCCAACCAGACGAGTTGATGTGTATGTGTAAGCTCTGATGATGTAATCTGAAAGGTCCACTATCCATCTATCATTCTCAAACGCAGTTGCTCCTACACAACATGTTAGCAATTACTCCTCAAAACCGAGATTGAAGATCACATAAATAAGGACATACGAGAACCAGTAATAAGAATCCCATCAAATTCATCTGCCACAGGATATTCACCCTTCACCACATTAAAATTCACAAGTTCCAGATTAACATGCTCGATAGATTCCTCTTTTTCAGTGATATTATTTGTAAACAGTGTTTCAAATAATTTTGCAAACGAGCCACAAACTGTAACTATATCAGGATCAGTTTCAAGAATTGCTAATCGAAGATGCCGAATCGGAGATGGCGTTGAGGAAAGTGATGTTGATGATGAAGAGGTTGATGAGATAGGGCTTGCTGAAGAAGATAAAACTGACGGTGTTGTCATATCTCGGTTTTTCAATTTCTGCGTTAATAACCTGGTATATAGTATACTGAAGAGACAGTTAGTGTGTTGATAGTGTGGATAAAATCAGGTGTAGGCAAATTCCCAAATAGCTCGCGATAACGCGACTTGTTAAAGCTTAAATTCATCTCTCCCAATCTGCTCGTCTAACAGCCTGCAACCTTCAACATAATGTAATAAAAAATGTAATAAAAGACAATTGGCAATAAAATTCTTGCAAATATGTGTGTGCTTGAGTTAGGTACATTTTATCAGTATTAAAATGATTGCATGAACATTTATGAGGATGAAGGAGATGCTAGGACCTAAATGACTGCTAATTTGTGACGTGACTATTAAGGTACAGAATTAGAGAGATAGGAGCGAGAAACTTTTAAGTTATTTATCGATGCGAACTATGATCAATTTAACTATAATAAGGCCTTAGACTGGGTTCACCACTGTCTTTCAAATCTACCGGTAATTTCGGGTGTAAGAGCTGCAGAATATTCAAAGACTAAAACGGGAACTTACGATCTCGACCTGCAAGGTACAGAATAAAACTATCATAAAGCAAGCCTAACAGGTAAGCTTTCGTGTGCCATCTGGACAAAGGTAGACTAAATTAGCAAGAGAAGAAAGTAACGAACGCATGAAATGACAGTTATGATGCCAAAAATGGTAAAGGTCGACATTTACAATCCGTATCTGCCTAATTTTCAGGATCAATAGGATTAGTGTCGAATCGCCCATATATTCACTCCTCCGATCCAAAAAAAACAAAAGAGAAAATAGTGAATTGTTAACAGTAGCGTTTTATTGTCAACACTAATTATATATATTATTATCTTAATATTGACTCTATTCTATTATAAATGACGCGCGGAATAAATTTACCGAAGAGAAGGCGACTCGTAACAGAATACTATGCAAATGCACGTCTATTTCTAGTTTACTCTGCAACAGTCTGATTTTGACTGCCATATAATTACACGCATAATTTAATTACATTAAAAACAAACTTATCCGACTATTTTAATAACACTAATGCTTTGCTGCAGTTACGGAATCAATATTTTACAACTCATTCTCTTGCATGACAACGTGTCTACCGATATATTACGACAATGGAGCCTATCACGTAAGTTCATAATATCACCCTTTTCCCTATAATATTTGTGTTTTATATTTGTTCCTCTAACGTCACGTAGAAATGGAAAGTTCGGATACGTGTATATTAGTCAACTGACAAGCTAACGTCTACTCCCACCAAAAGTCTGTAGTGGTACCTTGAAAAGCGTATCTGACCTATTGTCAACTGACTTTGTACTTACCACTATAGATCAATATGCTACTTAAAAATTCGTACAAATCTGTAATAATGGATTTAATCTGATTTAGCAAAGAACACCAAATTCAGTTATGACTGTGGTTTGCACAACTGAAGTGGTTTCCACGCCCGTTCTTTGAGCCGCACTAACACTGAAGAATAGCTGACGAGATTCTGAAGTTTAATTTAAATGCAAAATAGTAAACACAAATTTTTGAGCACCGTCAAAGTGCCACTACTACTGTAGTTTGATTTAGTTGCCAACAAAAGCAGGAATATCAGTGTGATGTCTAAAATTTGACAGTTGATTATCGTAGAAACCGTAAATGGCAAAATTAAGCGCACACGTGTCTGTGGCGCACTGACGTGCGCAGAAAAAGTTCTTGCATTTCGCTAAGAATAAAGGGCAATGAATACCGATATTAATCTTTGAGCATCTGTTTACATCCGTTGTTCCCCCGCTTTGCTACTGATATTTTTTATTCTAGAGCTACCACTTAATCAGAGAAATCAATACAGGTACAAACAAACCCCTGATCCTATTTAATGATTGTCGTGCCCATGGCGGTTTCTCTAATGCCGTATCTGACTACTCACTCACTCTTCTTCTGCACATCCCGTTATTAAACCTTGGTCATTATTATTAGCCCGGTCATATTTATTTCGTACCCAAACAAACTTCTACAGACTGAAAAGAATATGACCCTTCTATTGAGGAAAATAACAGAAACCACTACTTAATAAACTAACTGTCAAGTTTGTTTCACATATCGGTACATATCGGTAGCGAAAACTTTAATGGTAAACAAGTTGCAGAATTTATGGCCGGCCCTACTCAAGGCTAATAGTTACCCATGGTTCCCTCTACAGCGCGATACTTTTACAGTACACCGGTATAGTTTGTTGGGGATGCGATTTAAATTCGGAGTAGCAGGGCTGGGACAAAAGCTACACCTAATTGTCATAGTCTCGCCCTGGGTGATATTGCAGTCATAATTCAAATTGATGATGAAACAGACCTGCAACGAACTACAGTCAAAAAATGCATAAAAACTTCAAAATGGAAATTAACCAAAATGACATGGAACTTCTAATTTTGTATCAAGAATTTATACGCCGGAAAACTGTTTGCTTGTATTTAAAGTTTACATTTATTGCGCAGCATAGGTGGACAGGTAAATTCACTATATTTTGGTCATCGGTATTGCATTTTGCCGTTTGCTTATACAAAATTAACCGCCAACTCATGGTCCAGATAGTCTGTTTTGAAGTTTCTAGAATCAATGCATATTTTGGCTGAAAGAGTATATGAGTTGGTAAATAAAGAAACACTACCAGTGCAGTGTATTTTGTCGTTGATATTTTGTGCCTATAGGTAATAAAAAAGAGTTTTAATATTTGGCATTGGAAAAATATGATAGTGACGTACAGTGTTTACACAGGCTTTTTTGGTTTTGCGGTATAAGTCAAGAGGGAACAGAAGCAATGCAATTTACAAAACCCCAATTGAAAACAGTGGACGCAGCGATCGCATAATCTATGTAACGACTGACGTTGCAATGCTTATCAGCTTCTTATCATATAAAAGGAGGTCAGAATTTTTGCCACAATCAAGCCAAACTGTGTGGCGAGCTTGAGATAGATGGTGATGCTTGAAGAGATACTATGGTCCCATGCTAGTGTAGTGATGCTGGGGTGTACGTGTAAGATTAAAGATTCAACGCGGCTATCAGGGTACTCGTAACTAGAATATGTCGTGGGACTGTACGGTACTCTACTAGGTTGATTACCAGTACTAAACAGCATCTAATCGGAACATGAAAATTGGAAGATACGGTATACAAATTATGTATATGACGACCAGATTTGGGCCAACTTGTACTTTATTACTCGTTGCAATGGAAAGAACTGGGACAGTAGCTGAGTCTATGTGTATGAATAAATTGCAATTAAACATAAAAGATTACAGTCAATTACTTAGCACATGTGTACAAACTCGACATTATTTCCCGCATGATCAAGAACAAAAGCGCCATAATAATTAGGAGCATATTGCGGTCTAAGCCCGGGTGGTCCATTATCTTTTGCACCAAGTTGAAGCGCAAGTTCATAAAACTCATCAACTACTTCTTTTGATGGAGCATTAAAACCAAAGTGCTCAAACCCGAGAGTCATATCTGATGGAGCTTCGTTGATGATGAACATCTCGCTTGATTCAGACGATTTGTAGAAAACAACTTTTGGCTCATCTAAGTTATAGCCCGGTTAGCTAAATAAACCAAACGCCGTAAATTTACTGATGACACAATTGTAGAGTTGTTGCAAATTCTGACGGAATCAACAAATTAATTTAAAAGCCAAGGGCGCAAGCACCTTCGAACATACCAATAGTTCTAATGACTTTATATCCGATAAGGGCAAAGACAGGATCGTAAAATTTACGTGCAGCTTCGTAATCTTTAACAAAGAGAGAAAAGTGGTGGAATAAGGTCATTTTGGTTGCAGGGAATGTGCGATATGACAAACGAATTTCAGTACAATGTTCAAATCAATTGGTATAAACCGTCTTATCGGCTGCCTTATGTAGTACCAACCCCTTGATAATGTACAAGACTGCGTAACTTTGAATCTAATGCGGGAAACATTGAAAGCGGGACTTATTTATGGTATATTTTTTAGTGTTCAAAAAATTCATAAATTGTACAGAGTATGACAGTTGCGTCAAAACGTTCCGAGTGAAAGCAATTCCCGCAGACATTAGAGACATGACTTTGTGGGGATTTTACGTCAGCTGGCTAAAGTTCAGGTAGGAAAGTTTATCAGTAGGCAATTGTAAATTGTCTTCGGTTTTGTGCAAATGATAGCTTTCAGGCGGGATTATTTAAATTGTTAGGTTAATTGCGTATATCGAGTCTAACCAGCAAAAAACATAAAACCGACATTGAGCGCCTATGTGGATTGAAACCGGTCTGCTTTAGACTGAGATACTAAGCTAACAGGGCTTTATTCAGCTCGTTGGCCACTTAAAAAGCTGGAAGTCATTAGATGGTTAATCCAGATGAACAAGAGAAATTAACCCTCAATGCAATGGCAGTTTGCAGCTAATAAAAACTTGACATCTGTTTCAGGGCGAGAAAACATATAAGTTAACGAGATTTACGACATCCTTGTGCATGAATAACAGCTTTGCAAATTTGAATTCCTAAAATAGTTGAAGCGGTTATGCTATATTCTGTACGAATATGTAGATCAAAATATATCATTTTTGCATCAAAAGCCTCTATGGCCAAGTTGGTAAGGCGCAGCACTAGTAATGCTGAGATCGACGGTTCAAATCCGTCTGGAGGCAATCATTTTTTATTTTTCTTTGTGCTGATTAGAGTTTTAATTTGGTTGCATGATGCAGCTGAAGGACTCAAGACAACTGTTCAAGTGGCTGAGTGAGCTGCGATTGCCTTAGGAAATTTCATAAGCAGGTTGTTGTTTTTGGATAAATGAGGAGCCAGAGTGCATACTAGCAAGTTCAAGGTAGACTGATGGGGTGGATTTCCAACGTGGCTGGAATGGTTTACGTGCAAAGAGCGGCTCAATCCAAAACACAGTGAAGGTTGGGGCCAATCATTCGCGCGCAGTAAACTCCCAACTGACGTAAAGTTGCATTGTATGGGAACTTTAGCGCCTAAAACGCAAAGATCCCAAATACTCTTTAAACAATTCAACTGACGGCGCAAATGACAGCTTATACCGCGACTTTGGAGCCATAGGTCGAAAAATGCGTAGTGCATACTCTGACCCGGCTGCGCGGAGTTAGCACAATTCAGCCGAATGATGATGTCCGCCATTGTGCCCTATGAGGCTCAACGGCTCTGACCTATAACTCTTATGCGCGGGTCGATAGAATGTCTGACCCGACGTAGTCTAAACGACGAGCGCACAATTTCCCACTCATCTCGCCAGGCGTTACTGCTACAGCAAAACATCTCTTTTCCTTCACGCTTTTCCACCACGATGGGCTCCAATTTAAGCAAACCGAATCATAAGAATCAGTCTACTGAGCGGCGCGTGCCGTCGCCTGAGCCGGAAGAGGAAGTCGGCGAACACGACAGACGCGTGATGCCAGCTGTTTCCAGGTCAGAAACAGCACAAGAAGAGCCCGCTACCCTCTCAGCTGAAGACGGACCGGCGTCCTTGACCAGTCCTACACAGGTGCATATGCGAAAATCTGCGCGAAAGCGCAGGATAGCTGTCAAAGTACCGTTGGCCGGGGAATCGGAGAAGAATAGTGAACCGGAACATCACGACGAATCTAAGGAGACCATCACAGTCACGATGCCAATCATAAAGACTCCTGCACCCAAATTCCCGGAAGACAATGAGGCTGCTAGTGATGCTACATCTAAGCCGAAGAGGCGCCGGGTACAGGTCAACAAGAGAAAATCATTTCCTCAAGTGCCAGCTGTACCCGTTGGTCCTGTTGACCCAGCTTCTTCAATTGCGCCAGTGGATGAGATCAAAGCGACTGCTCCGGATGTCTCTTTCACCCCTATAGCAGCAGCAACAGCTCAGAAAACGCCTGGTGATAATATGGCTGTGAAGTCTAGTAACAGAAAGCGAAAGTCAGCAACGGAGACGGACCCTATACCTGCATTAAAGTCTCTCGCTCCTGCCCCTATAAAGGCTTCTGATCCAGGATATGTTACAGAGCCATCTGCAAAGGTTATATCAGTGTCCATTGCAGATTCGATTGCGAACCCGGTTGCGGACTCAAACGTGGACCAGGTTTCACATCCAGTCGCAGATACAGATGCGCAGTCAGCCGCAGAGCCAACCGCACTTCAGTTCACTGAACCTATTGAGGAGCCTGTACGAAAGCGAAAGCCTGCTCGCAAACGCATGCAAAAACCTGTCAACCTTTACCTTTCGTCGCCGAAGCTGGAGTCGTCAGATCCTGTTCCAGTCTACCGTTTAGTAGCCAACGACAAAGATAGGCAAGATTTGCTAGATAGACAAGCACGACAGCAAGAGGAGCTTAGGCAAAGGATTCAAGACCAACATAAGGTCCGTGCAGACACGAAAGCCCAGCAGCCAGCTGCTCCTTATGGAACCCCCATTCATAGACTGCCGTCACCTGCCGTGCATGCAAATACATCACCTGCGCTGCCTTATGACCTGCCAGCAAACCAGAACTGTTTTGCACCAGCTCATTCTACTACACTCCCGCCTTTTCAGTCTCCACTTCCGGCCATTCATACTTTTCCAGCTATAAATCCGCCCCTACCAGATGAGTCCTCGACTCAACCAGATATCCAGTCGCCCCGTCAATCTGCGCAATCGCCTGTCCACACCAATCAAGCAACTCAGGTATTGCGAATGCTGCCTCCTGTCTATTCAAACCCAAATTTTCGGACTTTACCGGATAATCGGTTTGTTCCAACAGCTTCTTCCAAAGCCTTCCTCGAGAAGCTGTCTTCTAAGGCGACCTCGGAAAGTCCTCCAATAGAGTCAAAGCAAGCGGAAGACATTGGCAAGCGAAGAAGGGTGATGTTTGAAAATCCTGCGCCTATGACTCCGCCCACACCGGAACAGGAGCCATATAACCATCGCCGAATAGTAATTTCAGCAAATGGAATAATCAAAGATTCTCAGGTAGCGACGTCATCATTGCAAGTCAACGGTAGATCTATTTTGTCTGACCCTCCTACTCCGCATAAAGTCAGACCTCTAGAATCGGATGCGAGCACGAATGGTTCTATGCCTAATGACGTTTACGAGGAGGCATATGAATGCAATTGTGGACATGTGTTCTCAACCAAGGGAAACATTAATAGACATTTGAAAACAATGCGATATGATCCTGAGCATGCACGCTATGTTCATCCAGATAATCATGTGTATTCGCGCATATTTCCAAGAAATCGTCTTACAAAAGCGGAGTATAACGAGTTGAAGGCTCGCAACCGCATCAGGAGGTTGTAACAATGAGTATGCTTGATATGATAAGTGTGTATTGAAAGGCTAAAGATGCGTGAGCTCTTTCACTGTTTCAGTTTTCTGGGTTAATGTTTCAAAGTTTTCTGTCTTGTAAGTATATTGGTTTCTTGGACTCAGTGAGAATTGTTTTGTGCATGCATGTGAATTTATGTATTGCCCACTCTTGTACGATTGAGTACTTGTATTTTTAGGTTATCTTTAATGTTATTGATGTACGAGTTGGACGAGTATTGTATTTTTATCGTGTTATGATGATGGGAAAGAGAAGTGGTTAGAGCCGTTAAAGCATTGTCTGAGTCTTTGGCTGACAGCAGCCGCGCTCAGCATAACGCAATCCTTTGACAGCACCCAGCGAAATGCTGGCTGTTAATATACTTTTAACCGAAGAAAAACACATATTACAAAAAGGATGACAGTAATAAATACACTTGTAAAAGAATTCTTTGCAGCACTTCCGATTCAATATGTTGTTATTAGTATATGACTTATTAGTATGTATGCACCGCATAACTCTCAAGCATATTACCTCATCAAGAGAGCCGGGCTAAGGAAGGAAAACCCTAACCTAATCTGAGCCGCACAACTCAAGCGGCTCGTAATAAGAAAACTTGATCTTTTTCCCACTCTTGCCACTTTTCGTAAAAGTAGTGTTGTGATATTAGTGTGTCTGCAATTTATTTCAAACACCCGAATAGACTGAATTCATTTGTTAAATGAAGACTTGCTATTACGAATTGCTGCAAGTTAGTCGTGATGCGACTGCGGATGAGATCAGGAAAGGATATCGTCGACAGGCCCTAATTTTACATCCAGATAAGAATATTGAAAACGTTGAAGAAGCTACGCAAAAGTTTGCATTAGTACAAGCAGCTTATGAAATACTTTCTGATCCAGATGAGGTAATATGTTTAGGGGAGGTTATTCAAGTGTTTAGTATCTTGACTAATTCGGTTTATTTACAGAGAGAGTGGTATGATTCCCATCGCGAACAAATATTACGCGATGAAGCTCCCGCGACGTCAACTTCCGCCGGCGCTTCATCATTCCAATCGGGAACTACAATATCAGACCTTTTAAGATTTTTTGATCCTGGACTCTTCGCAATCATTGATGATTCAGATATTGGATTCTTTTCAATTGCGCAAAGAGTATTTTCTCAATTAGCTGAAGAAGAGATTGAATCTGGAGAATCTGGAGCTGATCAAGAACAATCGGAATTAAGATTACCGAGTTTTGGAAATAGCAAATCTTCTTGGAATGACGACATTAAGTTTTTTTACGCTTCTTGGAGTGCGTTTTCTACTAGAAAATCATTTTCGTGGTGCGACGCGTATAATGTCACGGTAGCACCTGACCGCCGAGTACGACGAGCAATGGAGAAGGAGAATAAAAAATTACGAGATGCTGGTAAACGCGAATACAACGATACAGTTAGAGTGAGTGAATTTATATTTACGTTTGTCTAAAAAAGCCAACTAACTTGAAATTAGGCCTTTGTGGCATTTATCAAGAAACGAGATCCAAGAAAAGCTCAATCAAAAGAAAACGAACGACAACTACAACAAGATATGACAGCTAAAGTCAAGGAACAAGCTGCTCGAGCTAGAGCAGCTCATAGAGAACGATTCAAAGCATACGAAGAACCGGAATGGGCCCAACCTTCTGAGAGAGATGAACAATTTTGGGAAGAAGAGTATGGCCCTAAGAAAAAGAAGAAAGCCAGTGACAAATCATCTGCCGTACCTGAAAATACAGAGAGTGTAGAAGCAGACGAACCTGCGTTGGAACCTACAGAAAATGCAGACGAAGAACAGGAAGATATTGAAGAAACTGCTGAATTTAGACGAACACCGCCTGCAACAACTACGACCTCAATCATAGAAGGTGGCGAAGATCTAGATGAAGATTACGACGAAGACGACGATATTATCATTTTTGAATGCATAGTTTGCAATAAAACCTTCAAATCTGAAAAACAAATGGAATCACACGAAAAGAGTAAAAAACATCAGAAAATGGTCAAAGACGTTGTAAAACGAATGAGAAAGGAAAACAAAGCTATGGGTTTGGAGACTTCTTCTACGGCGGGTGGTAGACGAGATGTTTCAGATGACAATTTTGTTGACGCTGTTGAAGACGATATGGCGGCTCTCAGTGTTTAATTATTTTCTCTTTTAAGGGATAGGAGTTTAGGAATTTTATTTATTTACAGAGCGATTTTAGCTACCCTTCTCGCTATTACGGATTTTTTTTCTTTTCGGGATTACGAATGTATATAAAGCATTTATGGTCTATTTTGAAATGCATCAATCTATCTTGCAATGACAATTATTCCTCCTCCCATTCCTCCTCCCCCAAAGACATAAAAAGCACCTATGAAAATATATCTCCAACCGAAACAAATACAATCTACATTTGCAAAGACCAAATTCCACCCATGAAACTACCCATGAAACTACCACAAGGCATCTTAAATTCTAAATCTAAAATCCAATTTCAAATTACCTCTATCACTCGAGTTTTGACGATAACTTGCTTTTTCTTCTTCAGTCATTTTTTCCCAAATTCTATCACGTCTAGCATTCTCTTGTTTATAATACGACATGATGAAAAATGCCAAAAACATAGATGCAATATTCAACGCGATAAGGATATAATATCCTTTAGAATAATGTGGTGCGTCGTTTTCTTGAAAAACATTCGCAGCTGTTAAATTACCCAATTGAACTGCAATGTTGTAAATAGCTTGAGCAAGCGCACGTCTATCGGGATCATTGGAGTTTGCAGAAACCCACGATACTAAAATTGGTTGGTAATAAGGATATCCAAGAGTGAAAGTGTAGGAGGCATATCTCCACCATCTGCTTGATGAGTACGGCAAAAATTGTAAGAATATAAGATTTGGGAATACCCAGATTGCGGATAGAACAGCAAATACCCATTTTGTGCGGTAAAAATCTGAAAGTCTACTAAATGACGTAGTTGAAATAATGTTGATAATTGCATATGGAATAATGAGCAAGTTAATAGCTGTTGTACTGAACATTAAAACCCTCATATTGATTGGGAAATAATAACGCAAAGTCACCGAAGGGATAAATCCAATGTAACCCAACAAGAAAATAGGGACAAGATACTTATCAGTTAAAGCACCATAAATAGCGGAAAACGCCATCTTTGGAGTTTGTTTCTTTCCGACATCTTTGTTATTTTGGTTTCTTTTCGAAGGATCATCATGCTCTACTCTAGCTTTCACAATAACAGCTTCGCGAGGAGTGAAAATTCCAGAGACTTTAGGAGTTTTCAAAGATGGGATGAGGAAAAACGTTGCGACTCCAATTGCGGTAGTTAGTAAACCTTCCAGCAAAAGAAGCCACTGCCAATTTTTGAGAGTGCCAACATCCATTAATAAAATTCCTGAAGCCATTAATGCAGAAAGGACATTAGTACCAGCTTGAGTTGCCCAAATCCAAGATAATCGAATTGAAAGCTCGTCAGTTTTATAAAATGAAGAAACATAAAATGCAAGTCCAGAGACAAATCCACCTTCACAGAAACCTAATGCTGCTCTAGTAAATAAGAAGAATGGACGCGCTTGAATGAAAACTTGAATGGTCGACACTATACCCCAAGCAGTCATAATAGTAGGTAACCATCTTTCTGGACCAAATCTTTTATTCATCATTTGTGAGGGAACTTCAAGTGACAAAAAGAAAATTAAAAACAAAGACTGTCCAATATTATAGTCGTTTGTTGTCATATTTGTATCAAGTAAAAAATCTGACGATAATACTTGTTGAATATTAGATCGATCGAGATCTAAGGAGAAAAACATTACACAGGCTAATATCATAACTCGTAAATCTGTTTTTAATCGTACTCGATCTTCTTCCTCTTTTGTCCATGCAACTCTGGAATGATAATCAAAGTCAGCAACCCATTTTTTTCTTAGTGCCGTATATCGACAAACCAAACTTACTCTCCGTTTTTCCACTTTGCATCAATCAAAGCTGCTTGATAAGCATATTCATCACCTTCGAATTCTTCAAGAGCTACACCATCATAAGTTTCCAAGCTTCCATAGTTTTTCTTTTTCATATCCTCATTATCCAAAATTGCCTTCTCATCACCACTACCGATTTGTAGCAAAGACGACGATTCTCCGATAACATCAACTACTTCGTCAGACTCAAATTTAAGTGTCTTCTCATCAATATCTGATCCATCACTCATATCGTCAAGAAATTCCTCGGCGAAATGCTGCGCTCAGTATATTATATTGAGTACGCCAATGGTTATATACCCGGGTTATGGTGCTTTTTTGATGTGCTCGAGGAAACTGATTACACTCTTCGTATATAATATCACGGGTTTGGTATCCGGGCCGAACGATAGCCGCCCAAAAAATCACCCGTAATCAGCACGTGATATCTGAGTTTATTTTAGAAGGCGATCTCAGGAGTAGAAAAATGAGAGGGGATTGAGAAAGTTTAAATATAAATAGAAGATGAGTAGAATAACAAGCTTTGTAGTCATTGTTGTTATTTAATGTTACTATTTTAACGAGGAGGACAACTCTCAAGCTTGCTGTTTTAAAATGTTAATAATTTAAAATCCCACATTGATTATGCACATATCCATTTTCAACTAAAGTCATCCCTGTCTCCATTGTATGTGCTCCAATATTCTTACAACACTCGTTATACTACTTCCATCCTGCGTCCAAGGTCTAATGTTTTTCAACACAATGTCCTGCAACTCCCTAGTGTCTGGAACATATTCCTTTAGTACTCCGCCATCAATAAAAGCAGCTGTTATGACTAATATAGCGCCAAGTGAACTTTGCGCTAAAGTCCATGTGTATGGCGTTGGCTTGCTTAGCATGTGACCTGTACAATGTATATAATTGCGAATACTTTCCAGACATTTTTTGCAATTCTCTAGAACTCGAGGAGTATAAATATCATAATCTTGATCAGGACTTTTAATAAATCGCAAAACGAATGGGCGAAAAATAATATGTCTTGTAGCATAATATCGAATTTTTAAGACAATATCTCGATCATTTCCAGACGTTGAAGTCGTACTAGTTAAATCTGGCCGCACTGGTTCTGGAATCGACTCGTACCATAGTTCTAACTGTCGATTAAGTTCATCACAGACTTTCAATAGTAAATGAAGACTTCGAGTTTGTCCATTCCCTGTATAAAGAGAATTATGAACACGATTCAAAAGTCTTCTAATTGATATTTCCGCAAGAAAATATACCATCGAAGGATCAGGAGGATCTGATATATTGGGTAATGGCATATCATCAACAATCGATTCGATCCCAGATCTAGGAAGTTCAAATTCAGCTAACCGGTCGCATTCAATCAGAAAGCAACTCCAAAATAATCGTATTTCAATCTCTCGCTGTCCTTGATTAGTAGGTATCGGACTATTAAAATTAGGTCCCGTGACCGTTTGTAACGGCATATTGTAAGAACTAGTTAGACTTAATTGAACATTCGTAGATGCCGCATGAATTAATTTCCAACTCTTGATAGGTCTAGCAAGGTATGCCATATATAATCCCGCCATGATTAAACCTTGAGCAATGGTAGTGCTATTATGCAAGTCTGAAGCTGAAGCAGTCCAGATTATACGGTATGCTGGTCTGAAATACGTAATTCCGGGTGGTTCATGGGCTGTAATGCTTTGAGCATGTTTTGCTTGAGAAATTTCACCTAATGCTAAAGCAACCATCACAATACTTGAATCGAGTGTCCAGCTAAACCCATTTTTTTCTGTGTCGTTATATAAGTTTAATAAAGACGTACGATCAAGAATTGGATGATGAACGTGCACATTTGTGAAATAGCTACCAAGTAGTGAATCGCAAATACTACTATCTAATGGTGGCAACTCAACATTTTCATGCGGCGCTGGTTCCCACGGAGTCGGTCTCTTCACTTCTATATTATAAAAATAATCCAAGGGGTATTCACCCACCAAGGCCTTAATCTGAGGAAGTGCAAGGACTCGTACAGCCATAGTGTCATGCTTAGTAGGAATTGTAAACGCTGGCAGAGCAGGGATTTGAGATAAACCGTCATTAGTAAAAGAGATTCTTTCGGTAGATGGTACACCGTGAGAATCAGGAGAATCTGAAAACGAATTATAATGATGTGAAAGAACATCTCGCAATTCGGTGGACGACTGCGGAGATGTATTATCATGCGTCGGCGTAGGTACCATGAAGGATTGCATCAGATGCTCGTGTTTTGTTAACAGTTCTTCAATCCGATCTAATCTTTCCTCGAGTTTACTAGAACATTTCGTGTCGCTAGCATATCTACAGAGATCAAATATAACATCAGTATCCATTCGCATGCAATAGTAATCTTGTTCTCACCTCTGAGTTGGTAGGTCTTGGTATCTACAGTCGGCCCTTGATTCCGCGCAATTTTTGCAAATAGGTCTACCGCCATCACATCTTCGTTTCCTAACACGAAATATGTCAAAAACACTACGTTTCTTCAATCAACACGCGCACAGAAACTAACTTGAAACGACAAAAATCGCATGCAACTGCCGCCCGCTTTCGAGGAAAGCTCATGCTTTTGGACTCGCAAGCTACGCTATAGGTTTAGCATTGTTAAGTGGCCTCTCAAGAGCACAATACGCAGATATTCGAGAACCAGGTCGAAAATGCGGGGAGGAGCATTTGGTACATCGCCGTGGATGCTTAATAGCGGTACTAGGAGGGTGGGGGTGGCTGGTCCAAAACTGTCACCGTAATGTCCACGTGAAACGATCAGAGATGCTCGAGGAACTAGGGGATTTGCGAGACTTTTCTAATTGCGACTATTCGCTCTTCGTTTTTGATCTTATACGTTAATTGACTAGCTAAAGTCTTAGCATATCCCGTAGACATTTGAGGACGCAACCTGGGCAAGCTGAATGAAGTTTAAGGCGTCTACATTTGGACGACGACAGCGATATAGAGCCGCATACAATCAATTATATATCGGACAATAGTCTATGAGCAAAGCTTATTCAATGGTCGACTCACTTCCTCCTCGTCCTACATTTCCAGACCTACCTCTTAATAAAGGAGATCCCTCACACGCTCTTTGAGGCCTTTGGGGTAAAGATGATGAGCTTGGATCTAGCAATTTTATTACTCCGGAAGTTACTCGATCGGTTCTGAAGGAGCCTACTATTGGTATCATGATTGCATTAGAGTAGGAGCTGTACTTTTTTTAAACGTCCTCTGAAATATTACTGATTTACATGTGTAGTCTTGCTCTTGATGCTATTCCAAATCTACTGATGCCAACTTCATATGCTTTAATCATCAGGTAATCGCTAAAAGGCACGCCTATGATGACTAGGTTATTCTCAATACTCAAAAATACATCTCAATGGGATTAATGCAGAATTTTCTTTGTCCAGATAGGTATTTTTTTTGAATTGTGTTGCGAACGATGATATTAATGGATCGGGAATAAAAGGTGTTAAGCCTAGTTATAGTAATTGTATAAAGAAATTCGTAATTCGCAAATAAGGGAATTGCTACCGTTCAAGATAGCATTGAAATTGTGAAGGAAAAAGGGTATCACATTAAAACTGAGTGACATCGTCCTACTCCGCACAGATGTAATTGAGCATTTTGGCATGCTTCCCTACGAAAACGAACGCGTGTTTGGAACTTCTGATAGAATTTAAGTTATAGGCGTGAAAGCCTGCAAGCAAATAGCGGAAAAGTTTTAAAACCAAGCGTTCTCCGGCGTTGCCAGCAATACTTCATCTTTCGAAGCTTGGCCTAGTAAAAATATGGGAGACTGGACTTGGCTGTTACTAGAGATGATTTTTAACTAGACGGAAAGTGCCTATTGGCGAGCTTTTAAAATTTCTTACTAGAATTGGCTATTGAGTGTGAAATGCATGATAAGTCAAGGCATTTACTATAGCGCTCAACGCTTTCACTATTTTGTGATTTTTACAATCGAAAGTTTATTTTGTAGAGTTAACAACTTTAAATAATTGTAGCAGTTTCTTCGTTGCATTTTGGATGCTGCGCTGCTTGCAGACAAACTGTAGAGCACCTTGCTGAATCCTACCAACAGTGAGGAGTGTCCCAGGCATTTCTGTTTAAACGTGAGAATTGTATGACCACCTGCTGTGTATCATCAACGTTGAAGTGCCAAAGCAGAAGCCGGAGTATTGTCGGAGACGCATATAAGTAATCACAACATCAACAGCCTATCGGCCTAATGAAGTCTAATTAAAAGTGAAAAACGAAAAGTAGCAACCATCCCATCTGACATCATTTTCATCACGTACATGTAAGTATCGGAAACGTAAATTGGTTAGCAGTATTACATAACTGTAATTTCTTGAACAGTAATTTATTGAATACCAGTCACCACGAAAGAGACAATCAGAGACTATTGTCACACAAAGGCTGCTAAAGCTTCTATTTGGTATAATAATATAGGCATTTCTGATAGTAGAGCAATATGAATTTTACATGATGGAGAGGAACAATTTCAAGTATAGACTATATAAACTTTCTTTTGCTTTCGAGATTTTTCGTTCAGCTTGCTGCACGACTACGCACTAAGCATGCTGAAAACTCCTGACATATCACACAATAACTAGTAGCAAAGCAATTAGGCATCTACAACTTAAACAATAATAGTATGAAAGAAGGAACGAAAACTTTCAAAAACATTAGCAGATTGCTAATAATGCCGATAACTATTAATTATGCCAAAAAGTATTTAGAGCGAACTCGAAGGCTGCAGCAAGTAGTCCACATGACAAGTGGGGGGATTCACGGCAACAGCGGTTCGTGCGGTTTGTCCGGAAATACGGTGTAGTGGTATTTCCTTATTTGGCAGTGTAATTGATTGCACTCGAGCTGTTGCCAATGGCGGTGGTATAGTTTCGGTACGAGATGGAACTCTAAGTTATCTGACGGCTAAACCATAAGGTTTCTTGTACGAATTACGAGCTCCGAACCAAGAACAGTCTTATTCGCAGGTGTTCGCATGATGTTCTGATATAACATGCGCAAACTACAAAACTATAGCAGCAGATTTGTTGCTAGTGTCAATAACAGCAGTGCTGTAATTTGTCATGCAAGCGCTGTGTCGGTTGTAGGCTGGAATAGTGGCGTGTCGGGCTATATAATAATGCTCCTAGTGGACTCTGAGTCCTCAAGGTACCACAGTAGGCAGGCATAATACGCTAATAAACTATTAGTCTTTTATTTCACATACGCTACAAGTTTTTCTTTAATGGAGTTGAGTTGTTTACATGTCCCAAAACGCGTAAATTGAAAAGCACCCCGCAGTGTACGATTAGCTTACTTTCCTGCGAATTCTTGCCAAAGAAGTGCTAAGAGTCCTCTACTGGAACACGTTTGTTTGTTTAATCTTTTTGAACGGCACATGAGAATATACCGACGTATATCATTTTTGATCAATAAGTAACAGGGGTCGTCGAACAACGACGTCATTTCTCGGAAGGGCCGGCTTCACAATCCACTCATCGAAGCTTAATTTTCAACAGTGGCGCCAGTCGTGTCTCGCTTAGGACCCTTACCCTATGCACTTGAGGCTATCCTGACGTCATAACTCTTGTGCGTAGAATTCTCTTCACCAGTGCTGTCGTCAAATGGGCCCGGAGAAGTCGGCATGAGCTGATAGTTGTGGAGTGGAGTCCGCTGCAGAGACCGGACTACTATTGACAGTGAAGATGTCTGCTTCGTGTATATAAAGTCCACCATCAGCCCTCCTCTCTTCCTCTCCATCATCAGCAATTAACACAGCTTCTCTCTCACTCACAACAATTTTCCGCTTCTTAGCTTCCATTGAAACACTTCCAAATGTCTGCAAGTGAGCCATACATCCGCAACAACGCCCTTCAAACCAATCCCAGCACGGGAACGACTATCTCCTTAGTCACCCATGGCTCAGATTGGTACTGGACAGTTCTTTGTGTAATGGCCGTGACTACTATCGCATACGCTATCTGCTCATTCAGAGTCCCTCGTCGTGAGCGCTTCTTCCACTATACTTCAACTGCCGCTGCACTTTTTTCTACAATTGCCTACTTCACCCTGGCTTCTAATCTTGGCTGGGCTGGTGTCCAGACTGAGTTCGGCCATTACCAGGGAGGTGGCATCCGCCAGGTCTTCTACGCTAGGTAAGAGGTTTTCAGATATACACTTGTTTGTCATCTCTAGCTAACAGTCTGTAGATTCATTGGTTGGTTTATGTCAGCTCCTTTGGTAGTCATGAACATGGCCTTCTTCTGTGGCCTTAACTGGGTTCCTGCCATCTTCATGGCTGCCATGACCGAGGTCTTTGTCCTCGGTGGCCTGCTTGGTTCCGTCGTCTCTACTTCGTACAAGTGGGGTTACTACACCATTGGCTGCGTTGGCTGGATTGTTCTTGCATTTAATCTTGTCTATGTCGCTCTTCCCTCTCTTCGAACCCTTCGTGCTACCACTGTCGAGCCTAAGCTTTACAGCATTTTCCTTTCCGTCCTCTCTATTGTTGGCGTCGTCTACTCCTTGTATCCTATTTGCTGGGGTTTGTCAGAAGGTGGAAACGTTATCTCCCCTACTTCAGAAGGTGTCTTCTATGGCGTTCTCGACATTGTCTCTCTGCCAATCTTGAACTCTGTCATCTTGTTCTACTCTCGCAAGCTTGACTTTGACGAGCTAGGTGTTGCCATTCCTGAATTTGTCCGCAGTGCCGCAACTCCTGCTAAGGCTCAGGCCTAAACAGTCACTCAATCAACGACTATATAGTCTTGAGCTGGCTGCTGAACTTTGCCAAAGATCTTTCTCCTTTTCAAGTTGAACATCGTGACAGAGTTTATTGACCCTTCTTCTTCATCAATTTATATATATCTCAAAGTACTAGGATATAAACAGTACTGCTTATGATCTGGTGCATCTGGTGTTTGTCTGGGTTTAGTGACTTAATGTTTTCTATTTATTCTTAATCCTTTTTATTTTTTTCACGTGGTGATGTTGACGATCAGCTCGATTGATAGAGTTGTCGTTGAACTTTAATTGTGATGCATTGTGCTGAAGATTACTTCTGCTTTTTAATACATATCTTTCAATATCCTATCTAATTGAATAATATTAGTAAAGGTAATCTTACAAGATTGAACTAGTGCTTATTCGCAAATACTTCACCTTTTTGGGAAAAACTTTAATATTAAGTTGCAAAATTATGGTCATTCGTATCCAAGCTCAAAGCGTAATATGAGATCTATTTAGTCGATACTCGCTGCCAAAAAAAACCTTTGGTCCTTTATTCCTAACAGTGATTTAATTCTGAAGTTTATCGGAGTAAGCATGATGATATGGTTTTCAACTTAAAACTCCAGCTCAAATAATCACAATTTCTCTCTTTTGGTTTAAGTGTTGATTGACTGGCCAGCAGTATTTTTTGTTGATTTATAATAAAAGCTTTTGACTGCCAGCTCTTTTATACGTTTAAAAAGTTACTTTTGCTGAAGGGGCAAAAATACTCCGACGCATAAATAAACTGTAAACCGATGCAAAGAAAAAATACAAGTTTGATAGAACCCACATAATGATACAGCCTTACTGCAAACAAGTTTACTTAAAATAATCAAATAACTAGTATTTTCTCCAAGCGGGATTTGCTCCTCCGCTGAGACTCAGAAAGCTCACCTATACCATATTTGAGGAGGAGCGGCATCCAGCTTCCGATAAAGCACGAATATTGGTATTTGGGAGATTATCCCTGCAGCAAGTGCTTGCGCGCTTTGGTAAATAAATGGGATTGTTTGTTATGGCAGATGCCATTATGCTGCAGTGTTTAAGATTTGAAAACTTGCGCGCACTATTATCCGTCCATTCCGTGATCGTAGATCTTTACGCGGTGGTGACTAAGGTGCTTACAGTTATTTTCAAAATTTACAACTACCACCAGCTCTCTCTTTAATTTTGTGCAAAAAGCGTAGAGCAATTATGTCGTTTTTACATACCAGACATTTTTTCAAAATCTAGTTGGAGGAATTAAATCAGAATTCCTGTAAATTTTATACACAGGATGGTACAAACTACTCAAAGACTGCCACAGTCAAAAAGAACTTACATCCAAGGCTTATCTGTATACTATAGCGGCGTTTTGGTAGACATTAAATAGCAATAATAAGACGGGTGCGTTGCTCAGAATCAGTAAAAAAACCTTATGAATTGTCATGCATATCACAGCTCAAAAGACTTCTACTTAATATACCCTTACCCGATGCTAAGACTTCCACTGCTTCGATTAGTATTACATAGCCTCATTTCAAATATATCCGGAAAAGCATACTCAAAATTATATGTTTTTTTATTACTATAGAGATGCCAACGATTGTAACTATTTTTTGCGAGCTCGGTCACCTGAAAATAATAATACCAGGCTTTAAGTGAACGATTTTTGTTTTTCCAAATGCTTCTTCTCTGTTATTGTTTGCTACATCATGTGCCTAAATTCGGAAGCAAATCTTAGCACTGAGGTAAATGGCGCAAAAGTTTGGACCTTTAACTCTCCTGCATCTGCGGCAAAACATCTCTGTGAGCTAATCTTGGTTGCTAAAACGCGGATATGTCCTGAAGTTTGTGAACACCATAACCAGCTGTATATACCTAGCAAGCCGATATTTATCAGTGAGATTTCATATAAGCAAGCGTCATATACAAGGGCGTTTTGCCTAATATAATGAATAGCATATAGCTGTCAGCAAAATCATCCTAAGAGCCATGTCTTACTATAATTAGAATACTGATACTCCTTGGGGAACATAAAGAAAAGACCCCCCAAACACAGATGTTATATTGAGAGATTGTTAATATTCATGCAATACGTAATACGTAGTCAATGTATTTTAAATGCGAATTTCATAATCAAACTAATAATGGCAGTAAATTGCTTGAGATTTCATATGCGTTGAAATATAGTACCCTTTCAATCTCTGCAGGATTTACTTTCAGGCGTACAAATTGTGTGTTTTTACTCTCTATAAAGGCATGTATAAGGCATTGCAAGGTTTGGCTGAAATTACAACTTTGCATTGCTTGCCTCTCCTATACAGCATGCAATATTTTTTTGGCTCTTTGGATCAACTAAAATCTATTCCACTCTCACCCAATTATTATTTGACATATCTTCTCTTTACCAAAAACCGCTAAATATCTATATGGATCTGGCCAGTTTTTAGCTCTTTTATAAGCTCTTAAAACCGCGACTTAGATACAACCACTTACACAAAGTGCGCTCTGTCGACTGCTCTTTACGCGACTCTCACCAGTCTAAATCTTCACACATTTGTCACATTACTACGACTAACACGTTGACGATGCTCTGAACTTACGGTAATTACGAGCCCAGCAAAAAATTGGCTTTAGAATTATATATCTATCGATGTATTGGAGTTGGAATTGCAACTGACGCAACAAAAATGCGCGTCAATGGTCCGACAAGAATAATTACGATCTAAACACTAAGGCAAAGCTAGTTATTTATCTTCCACATATAGAATCCTATAACCACTAAGCTTAAAGAAGACCAAACAAAGTCTAGTCAAATACGGAAACAAAACTCTGCTAAACAAACTAAACTCTTCCAAAACAAATATTCAAACACGGATATCTTATAAACAGATTTCTTCTAGTATCTTATGTCTTACAGTTCCTTTTTCAGCGACTATTGCTGATTTTAACGTCCATAATAGCCACATAAACAGCGCTAACTCAAATGCCATCAAAAGCCAGCAAAGGAAAATAAATCTGATATAGGAAAAACTGCATATGAAAAGAATTTAGACAGGCTGTAAGTTTTCAGGTAAGCTAGGAAACCAAATAATCGCATTCCATTCGGCAAAATTGAAATCCACAACTTCTAGTCCATTTTTATAAAAATTGAAGATTATCCACGAGGGAGCGGAACAAAGTGCTTCCTAAGAAATAAAAGTATGGACTAAGCAACTTGCCTGCTAAAGGTGGTTTCCATGAAATTTTTGGTGCCATCAAAAGAAAGATATCATACCTATATCTAATATCATGGACACGCACAGTTTCGGCACTTTTGCTCAGATTTGCGACTTGCATTCAGTGGATGAAAGGTTAGTACTTTAGAAGCATTAAATGGACTTGAAAGCTTGCAATAGTATCTTGAAACGCTATAATAAGTAAAAACTCGATACAACGAATTTAGAGTGGCTCGCACGTCCAATTCAAAATAACCCACTCAGTTTAGGTAGTATTACCGCACGTAGTTTTTGCGGTCTTGAATAACTATTCAAATCTCTGGAAACGCAGCGCACGAGCGCTGCATTCTTTGGTCTTCCGCCTGAAGCATTATTATGACCAAATCAAAGCACTCAATTGTCAAGATGATCATTTTTTAAAGCCTATATTTAGCAAAAGAGTATTAGTCTGTTGTTGTTCAATGACAAGGTAGTGACTTGATGAACCTGTGCAAGCTGTCTATCATCTGTTCCAAATAATATAGTACTGTACGGAAATGTGCTCTGTCTGTTTTTACCACTCTCTCGCTCTATCTACAATTCTACAGAGCTGTAATTATGCTTTTGTGCTATCGAATATATATGTAGCTCTAAATTTTAACAGTGCTCTTAATTCTATAAAGCAACGAGCGGTCTAGTAAAAAAAATAAACATTCGCTCTTTTAAACACCCAAACCATTTGATCTCTAAAAATTGTACCTGTACAGGCTGAGGCAGATCACTACAAGACGGTCCAGCAGAGGAGCTTGTTACATGGTGTCACCTTACGGTGTCGTGTTAATTTGCACGACCTCATTGCAAAATCGAATACGCTGCGATGCACTGAAGTAATACAATAAAAGTGCCGGGGTCCTGAAACAGCGCGTGGAAAAAGGGGATTCTGCATTGGGAAGGCTGTTACTATCCTGATTTTGACACGGGATCAGAGAAACTGTTCTTGCTTGAACCCATGACGCCTGATTTTGTCCGCGTGGACAGGAATGTCATTCTTGGATGTTCTTTTTATTCGTTATGACGTATGTTAATGATGTCACTATTGCGTTAGTGGATAATTAGGCCGCGTGATTCAACGTCAGATGCGCAATCGGTACGAGCAATCGGCGTTGAGTAGGCGTTGAGTAGGCCAAAATCGTGATGTTTGGCCGACGATGGACGAGTGTCAAATGGAAGTTTGAGAATGAATAAAAAGCGAGAGTAAAGATGAAACTTTGTAGAATCTTGTGGCGCCTCTATATTTTTGATCAGATGAAAAACGGTGGAGCTAGGAACCGGAAAAGATAGCGCAAATACGTCGTTTTGACGTCTCTTTGGCCTCGTCGTGCGCCAGATCTACGTTGCTAGAGTCTA